>MDKI01282612.1:0-19066 GCA_005239505.1 Nicotiana paniculata
TAGCCTCGTCACTACTTCGTCGAGGTTAGGCTCGGCACTTACTCAGTACATGGGGTCGGTTGAACTGTACTACACTCTGCACTCTTTTGTGCAGATCCAGGTACCAGCCAACAGTAAAGATTTTAGTGGCAGCTATCTATTATTCGGAGACACGAGGTATATCTGCCGGCGTTCGCAGATCCCGAGAGTCTTCTTTTAGTTCGTAGAGACTGATTTATAATTTTCCTAAAACAATTATATTATTTCTTTCAGTCCATTAATTGTAGTATTCTTTAGTAGTTCGTGAATTGTGACACCAAACCCTGGGGTATTTTTGGAGTTATTTATATAGTTGTTTGTGGCTCGGTTTATCTATCTGTTTATTATTTTATATTCGGAGTTATTCTTTGGAAACCATTAGATTAAGCTTACTTTAAATTTATTTTATTATGTTTAAATGGATAATCAAAGGAAAATAGCTAATCGAATTCTAACATTGGCTTCCCTAGCAAGTATAGTGTTAGGCGCCATCACGATCCCTAGGGTTGGGAATTTGGGTCGTGACACTTATTAGTCCTTTGGCACTTTATGTAATAGCTTTTAATTCAATGAGAGGTAATATATAAACTCAGTAGAAGTAAAATGAAGATGTGAGAGAGAACACAAACGATACATATGATGTTGGGATTGCAAGAAAGATGTTATTTGATGAAGCAAAGAATTAATAATATTACAGTAATTCATGTTAATCGGGTTGTGACATTACAAACGAATTTCATATTTTACCTTAGAAATTTAGATTTGCAGAATTGATGAATGTAGTTGTAAAATGGTGAAGGAGAAGTTGAGTGCATTATAAACTGTATTACTTTGCTGGTATTTTCCAGCTTCTTTTACTTCATTCCATTATTTGTTTATTAGGTTTTCCAAAATTTGGGAGAAGGTATGAACAGTATGGTAGGCATGGAAGTGAGAAGCATATATAGCCAGAAGTTTTTTGTTTGATAGGCCCATAGCTGGACTTAAAGACATTATAATATAAATGCTACACATTATAATATAAATGCTACTACTCGCCAGGAATACAACCTAAGAAATAAGTTCTTAAATTAAATGACCAATTCAAATGAAAATTTTCTGTAAAAATTGCGCAGAGCACCTTATTTGGTCACCCTCATTTAATTTATATCCATTTTTTTAAAAACTTTTAATTTGTATCCATTTTATAAATAACTTCAGCTCCCTTTCCCTCGCTGAGCTGAAGTTCGCCAGTTATAAAGACAAAACTTCAGCATACGGGGCTGAAGTTCCGCAGTTATAAAGACAAAACTTCAGCTTTAGAGCTGAAGGTCCCAAGTTATAAAGACAATTACAAAGACAAAACTACTTTGTCTTTGTAAACTGGGAAACTTCAGCCCAGTATGCTGAAGCTTTTGTCTTTATAACTCGGGAACTTCAGCGCTGGAGAACTTCAGCCCCGTATGCTGAAGTTTTTGTTTTTATAACTGGAGAATCTCAGCCCCGTATGCTGAAGTTCCCCAGTTACAAGACAACAACTTCAGCTCTAGATCTGAAGTTTGCAAGCTACTTCGAGCCCGTCTACTAGAATGCTGAAGTTTTGCGTGATTGCCTTTGCTACTTCAGCCCCGCATGCTGAAGTTATGCGCAAAAACGGGTACAAATGCAATTTTTTTTACAAAGCGGGTATAAATTAAAACGTGACACAAAAAATGAGTACGGATGCAAAAGCCCCAAAATTTCTTTGTACCAATATATATAAGTTAATCTCATCTACTTATATTGAGAGGCCCAATATTCCTGTTGCTCTTACGACTTATCGCTTTTAGCTTATAAGTTATTTCTTAAAAGTCAATTCAAACATCTGTCTTTCAGATATTTATTAACAAATAAAAATCTTGTCTTTATCGCTGCATTGCGTGATCTTCTTCAATATATCCAAGTTTGATAGGCCATAATTTACGTTCTATGATTGAGATATTGAACTTCACTCTCACAAATTGTTTCAAAACTACTTTTCTAACACAGCCATATTGAGAATTTATTTTTATCTATCATTAATATTGCCACAATTAATATACAACTCTTTCTTGAATCAACAATAAATTGATTGATAAATACATTTTCAGTAATTAAATAAATTAAGAAAAAGTTAATAATCAACGAAAAGGGCAAGAATAGTGTGGGAAGGGAGCGAGATCAAGCGGAACTACTAGTAGAATAAGCCTTCCCACGTGTTAAGTTGAATATGAATGAAAAATATTTATTTTTTAGTTTCTTACTCGGTATCTGATACACATATTAGGTGCGGACTAAATTCGGATTCATAAAAAAATATTTTTATGTCACAGCTACGTAATCTAAAGCAAGTTATAGATTATGCGGCTATAAATCATTTCATAAAGGTAAAACGAGAAGTCTTAATTTAAATTGTTACGAGATATAGAAAGATATCATTCTTTTGTGAATTGGGACTGATTAAAAAGGAAAGAGTATAGCACAAATTGAAGCAAATAAAATATAATTTAACTTATACGTATAAGTAGTGTATAATTAATTCTAATTTCAATTTAACTTACTATGTTATTACAAAATTATCTTTTGTTAACACAAACTACTAATTTTACTTATTGCGAATGATTTTTGTTATCTTTAAATGTTAAACTCGTACGACTAAAGCTGTGCTCCGTGGATCCAATTTGAATTCATAAGAGGCACGATTAGTGGCGAAGTCAGAATTTTTTTCAAGGGTCTTTAAATTTGAAATAAGTAAAAAATAATTCGATAAAAGATGTTCAATAAATATTATGTACTTCTAAATTATAATATTTTATCTATATAAGCAATGTAGTTTTCCAATAAAGGTTCGTGAGTTGACTACACTAACCCAAGTGTGCCTTCGCCCTTGGTCACGATGACAGTAAATATGAGTTGACATCACATTTTTTAATATTTAAATCAATCAAATATAAAAAAATTAAAAGTTAATTTAAAAAAAAATATTACACAACATCACATCGTTTTATATTTGTCTTCTCATTGGATCCTCTGATCTTGCGTACCATAAACTATTGTGGTCCGATTCTTTTTCGGATCATCGGGTTGCCTTTTAGTTGGATCCTCTGGTCAAAAGCTTTACACCAATGATTAAGATCTTTAACCAACTCATGTACTATTTCGCTATCTGATTTACAAATAAGGAAAATTGGTTTCTTTTCCCTTTAAAAGTTAAAACCACCTTTTACTATTAAATTCTATATTTGTCCTTTATTTCAAGTAAGACAGTGACCACTTTCTTGCCCTCCCTATACCAATAATTGAAATTATTAACACTTTTGACTTTCATGAAAATAAATTATTACTAACATTCTTGGTATAACATCCGCCGTAGTCTCCTAATTTAGTCTTTTCTGTAATAAAAGAAATTAAAATTACAAATAGTTTCATCTCATATTCTAAAATTAGTACTACTGATCTAAAATGTTAAAATAACTCTTTAATATTTTTGTCCAGATTAAGAGCAAGTCCTAACTGATAGCCATTTAACTATTAACACTTTTAAGTAGTTTGACAATTTGACTCGACGAAAGGATTTTTTTTTAATTTAAAAAGTTCACTCAGTACTCTTAACTTAACACCATGAATTAAGAGAGATGAGCTTCTAATTGTGTAGAAATTTTTTAATAATTAATATGCAATGTGATTTAAAATAAAGAATTATATACATGTTTGACTCAATTATCTTCATATATTATATAAAATCTACTATACTGACATTTTCATAATAATGCCACACATCATGCATACTCTCTCCTTTTGACTGTTGACTGGACATATATATATATATATATATAAAAGAGACAGTCCATTAAAACTTGTGCATTTACACAACTTGTGGCTATAAATTAAGGATAAAATTAAAAATCTAAAATTTATTTTAAATATTAAAAATCATGATTTTTTAATAGATTAGAAAAATAAAAAAGTGTCTTGGACCAACCACCTTTGCCGTTTTATAAGTAAAAATTGCGCGTATGCTGAAGTTCCCCAGTTACAAAGACAAAATTTCAGCTCTGAAGTTCCCCAGTGTAACTGGGGTATGCTGAAGTTTTTGTCTTTATAACTGGGGAACTTCAGCCCCGTATGCTGAAGTTGTTGTCTTTATAACTTGGGAACTTCAGCTGAAATTTACAAGCTACTTCAGGCCCGTCTACTAGAATGCTGAAGTTTTGCGTGATTGTCTTTGCTACTTCAGCCCCGCATGCTGAAGTTATGCGTAAAAGCGGGTACGTGTGCAATTTTTTTATAAAGCGGGTATAAGTTAAAACGTGGCACAAAAAGTGAGTAGGGCAAAGCCCCGTTTTATATGGTTTTGATATCTCCCCTATAATCATTAATGATTGACCCAAAAAAAAATATTAAGAAAATTCGTAAAAGATTACTAACTAAACTGCACTTAACATTCTTTTAATACTTAGCTGTCAACACCAGTGTTCACACTCTCCTAATAAATCCTGGCAGTTGATAAGTCCACACTGTACAATAATAATTAAATCTCATAGTTTTTTACATTAGATTCTTTAATTTGTATTTACATATTTTACAACTCCAACCTCCTCCTCCTCCTCCTTATTCTTCTGAATTCCAGCTTAATACCTTTTACAATCCCATTTGTATTGAGAAAATATCTTTTGGATATAAACATGAGTATCTTTTTAGTTTCATTCCCATTAAGCTGTAGATGATTTCTTGATATTTTGTGTATAACAGTTTGAGTAATTCTGCATTAGTTGTTTTTTTGTCTTTGTTGGGAATTGTTGTTATAAAATACTTTGTTCAGCCATGACTATTGCTGATTCAAGCAGAATTTCAAGTCCAACAAGGCTAGAGGTTTATTTCAGACTCTCAATTTTTGTTGCGCTTATTACTGTTAATCCCATTAATGGAATTGCAATTTAAATTGCTGTTATTGACTGAGATATGTATCTGAATTTTCAGGGGAAATATAGTGGAATGGTGGTATGTTGGATTCTTGGACTTGGGTCACTTGTTGCTTGGAATAGTATGCTTACAATCGGAGATTACTATTATGCATTGTTTCCAGTAAGTGTCCCTTTAATCATCTTTTTCTTTTATCTATTTTTCCAATGGAGTTGTAATTTGTACACATTTGGGTCTATCGGAAACAGCCTCTCCACCACATTTATGGGATTACACTAGTTTTTTGTTGTTGTTGTTGTAACTTGAATATGTACAAAGAAGAGAGAGGGGCAAAAATCTTCATTGAATCCTTCAATATACATTTAAAAAAAAAATCTTTTATTTACATTGGGCCATTGGTGGAAGGGGAAGAGGGACACTGAGAATTGAATTGACTGAGAGACTCCCACCAGCTTTGATGCTGCTAGGTTACGGACAAGGGGTTCGATTATTCGCAAAATATGATGCTTGTGTAATAGGGCAAAAACAATTTTTGGTTTGTTATACAACAACAACAACAACAAACACCATCTAGTATAATCCCACAAGTGGGGTCTAGGAAGGGTAGTGCGTATGCAGACCTTACCCTTGCCCGGGGTAGAGAGGCTGTTACGTTATATATACTATATTAAGGGAAGATTCTATAGAGTGGCAAAAGGGTTACTTTTGCTTTGCGCGTTCATATCCTAAACGTTTTAGTATATCTTTAAATTACGTTGTATAAACTCCTGGCTCTGCCACTGCCCGCCAGTACTACTAGACTGCAAGCTGTTGGAATTGATTCTGTTAATTGACTTTCCTTTGGAGAGTTAGGCCCTTTTTGTATGAACAAAAGTTGAGACCAGAGTTGCTGCGAGCCTATGACCTGCAAAGAGTGAATTTTTTTGTAGTTAGATGGGTTAGTAATATCTACTTTACAGTATATACTCATAGAAAAGTTGAAATGATGCAAGTCCAAATGGCTTCTTAGTTCTTCAAAGAAAACGGGCTCAAATTTCAGCTATCTGCTAACTAGTTTTATTTTGTCATGTACAATGAAGAAATACCATCCTTCAAGGGTTCTTACCCTCGTTTATCAACCGTTTGCGCTCGCAACAATGGCAATTCTTGCATATAATGAGGCAAGAATTGATACAAGAAAGCGCAACCTAGCCGGATATACTCTTTTCTTCTTAACCACATTCTCGCTCCTAGTGGTATGTTCTAATGATTTTCCCAGTCATTTCGTTTCTTTTCTAATTTTTGTTTATCTAGGCTTGACTTTATTTTTCACGTCTTGAACTAGTTGGATTTAGCCACATCAGGAAAGGGTGGTCTTGGAAATTATGTCGGTATATGTGCTATAGTCGCTGCTTTTGGAGTTGCAGATGCTTTTGTTGAAGGTGGGATGGTAGGAGATTTATCCTTCATGTGCCCTGAATTCATCCAAGTAAGATTCAAAATTCTATTTTTCGTCTACGTAGTAAGTTGCTATTATAATTCTTGAATCACAGTTGCAAAATGTTTTATTGCGGTTGTTCTGAATTTGCAGTCGTACTTAGCTGGTTTGGCTGCCTCCGGAGCTCTCACCTCTGCTTTAAGGCTAGTGACTAAAGCAGCTTTTGAAAAGGCTACTAACGGTCTTCGCAAAGGAGTTAGTACGTGATCTGAAATCTAATGTAGTCTCTGTTTGAAAAATTGGTTCATTTCCTTTGTCAGAACCTTGTGGTTGTTGATTTTGCAGTGTTATTCCTGGCTATCTCCACATTCTTTGAATTCCTATGCATTCTTCTGTATGCATTCGTCTTTCCTAAGCTACCAATCGTTAAGTACTACCGCACAAAGGCAGCAGCAGAGGGATCAAAAACGGTTGCAGCAGACCTAGCTGCAGCAAGCATCCAGACTGAAGCAACCAAAATAGTACATAACTTATCCTTAACTAAAAACTTTGTTACTAATTCTTGACCTTAACGTTTGATATTCTCCTGTCAACTGAACAGGCTGATAATAGTGCTAAACAATTGGAGCGTCTGAGCAACAAACAATTGTTCTTTCAGAACATTGATTACTTATTGGATTTGTTCTTGATTTATGTCCTGACTTTGTCAATCTTCCCTGGATTCTTGTACGAGAATACTGGAAACCACAAATTAGGCTCATGGTAAGTTTGCTTGTCTCTTCTCAGCTGGCGAGTTTGTTATGTCCTGCATTCAGTTCTTGCTAAATGTTTTCCTACACCTTTCAGTTTCTCGCTCGAACTGTTCCCTTCATAAAAGAGTAGGCTTTTTAAACAAATATACAGAGAAAGTACAAAAAACACATACACACAGCTATTTCGATCTGAAGTATTCTTGTGCAAGTACATTGGAATAACATGCTTTGAACTTGAAATCTGAAATAGCACACCATTTCATGCAGGGCCGGAGCCAATATGTGACATACGGGTTCAACAATAGCTTTTGCTTAGACCCTGTATTTGTATTAAAAAGTTCATTAGATATGTAAAAATATTTACTTGCAAACCTAGTAACTAAGACGAGCCATGAGTTCAGTGATAAATTCAGAACCCATAAACTTCAAATCCCGGCTCTACCTCTGATCAACTAGGTTTCTAGGATTCTCACCAAAAATAGATAATACCTGCTTTTGAGTTAAACTTAAGTTGGTTTAACTACAACTTGAATTTATAAACGAATTACTAGAAGAAGTCGCTTCCAGGAGACTACAATTACTTTGTAGAAAACTCATGCATGCAAGAACATTCGATTACATAGAGTATATGAAAGGGTTGATCTATTACATGAATTATGTCAGTAAAAGGAAAGGCCTTTTTGTTTCAGGTATGCTTTAGTCCTAATAGCAGTCTACAACATGTTCGATCTGATAGCAAGATACATTCCACTGATCGAGAAAATCAAGTTGAAATCACGAAAGGGCCTAATGATTGCAACACTATCTCGTTTCTTGTTCATTCCTTGTTTTTACTTCACTGCAAAGTATGGTGATCAGGGCTGGATGATAATGCTCGTATCCATCCTCGGATTGACCAACGGTTATCTCACTGTTTGTGTCCTCACAGTTGCTCCTCAGGGATACAAGGTTGGTAAAATTTACTTCCAGAGTCTATACAAAACACAAACAAAAACATTAATTTCTTCATTAGTTAAGTCTTTGCTTAAAGTTTTGAACTTTTACTGGATCAGGGGCCTGAGCAAAATGCATTGGGCAACTTGCTGGTGTTATGCCTACTGGCTGGAATATTGTGTGGTGTTGCACTTGATTGGTTATGGATTATCGGTAATGGGACATTTTAAAAGACCATTTTCTCTAAAATTTGATCGAATCATATGGCTAGCTGCATCTTGGTATGTATATAGATATTGATAACAACGTCATACACAGTAGGTGTGCGTTCAATTCTCTCTGCTCTTCCCCGTCCCCTTACCTAATCCCCTATGTAATAGATTTTTTTTTCAAGAAAAAAAGAATATGAGGTCATCTCTGATAAGTTAAACCACACAAGGGATCGCAAACGTTATCGCACATGTTGTTAGTGTCCTTATGGGTGCGACACGTGTTTGAGCTGAGGATTGATGATATATGCCTATGCTTCAGCTGGCGCGATGCATAGGCAATTACCCGACCGTCCTGCAACAACACACACCCAGGACCAACACGCGAAGCATCACAATAAACTGTATACAACCCCGATCCTGAAGGCAATGCTAAAACTAGAGCCATAGTCAAAGCAGTCTTGAGTCTAATAGTCAATGGTAGGCTGTATAAGAAAAAACTAATTCATACATAATTTTATTCAGTGTTTGGTTGTCAGCATTAACTAGGATACATCCTTTTGCATAATTTAAAATAATTAAAAAAAAGAAGAAAAGTTCACAAAGTAAAAAGGGTAACAGGATATCCAGCTGTGGGAATGGGTACTAGGAAATAATTCTGAAGGATCCTTAGCTTCCCAGCATAACTAATCTCAGTATAACTAATCATAGTATAACTAATCTCAGGATAACTAATCTCATCGTAACTTTTCTTCGAACCAAACGACCCCTTAGTTATATACACTAAAAATGTAAAGAATCTACCATCGGTGTGATTTAACCTGTTGTGCAGGTTATTTACCATTTAATTTAGGTTATTAAACAATGCTTATTATATGTGTTACTTGTATATTTAGATGACCTTGTTAGTACATAGAATTAAAATCCTAGTAGTGTATTATATTCATCACATTGAGTGTATTGACTAATTAGTCAATTAGTAAGTCAAGTTACAAGCTACAAGATTAATGGTAGAGTTTAAGTTCTTTAAACTAATAATGCAGAAATTATTTACATAATCAAGTCACATGTAAATAGTTATGTAAATAATTATTGGTAGGTAAACCCTTTATGAAAAACATTAATTGACAGGCTAATAAAACATGTAACTAACATGTTAGTATAATATACTAAAATTATAAGTAAATTTTTATGACCAGTATTTCAAGTCGAATTCTTCTCCATCTAATTTAACTCTTAAACATATTAATGTGACTTTTTCCAAGTGGTTAACAATATGTTGTTTCTGCATTGGTTGAGAGTATGAAGTGTAGCATCTTCATATGATTTTGGATAATTTTCACCCATAAAGCTAGTTTTTGAAGTTACGTTAGATACATTATCCATTATTCTTAATATTTCGGGCAGATGGAATAATTTATAAATATAACAAAAAATTAATCAGAACAACAACAACAAACTCAATACAATCTCACGAGTGGGGTTTGAGGATAGTGTGTACGAAGACCTTACTCTTATCTTAAAAAGGTAAAGAGATTGTTTCTGATAAACTCTTGGCTCAAGGAGAGATGAAAAGAAAACAGTAGCAATAAGCAGTAACAACAAGAAGATAATAAGAAAACGAAGCGAAAGAAATAATATTTAGCAATAAAAATCTAAGAATTAACAAAATACAAGACTAACACTAATGTTACTGGTATGAAAAAGAAAATCGATCAGCTACCTACTGACACTCTACCTTAGTTCTCGATATCAACACTCTCCTATCAGAGTTTCCATTTAATTACTTTAATACATTTTAAAAGTTCGACGACTATACGTACCTTCCATCTTTTTGGTATAAGTCATTAGTGATGTTCTCTATGGCTTCTCTGAAAAGGCCTAGAACAGCTGGTGTGTCACTTAGTACTTCATTCACAAAGTTCCAAGTTTTCCTCATTTTCTGAATGTCATCCCAGCATAACAGATGTTCTAAACGTCAATACCATACAAGAGAAAATGATTTGTGTGGTGTCCGATTTTTACGTATACTAGTCATAGAAGGACCAGGTTTTTTTATGTGTTCCAACCTCTACTGTTTGCGGAATAATAAATACAGAAAATAAAGAACAAAGAGATTTTTACGTGGAAAACACCTGGCTCAAAAGATGAAAAATCACGACCTACTTCCTAGTAGAATTTTCCCAAACTCTTTACTAAATCAGTGAACCAAACAACATTTACAAAAACTCTTTTGTAAACCTAGGATTACTCCAATCCCTTTGTGGCAAACTAGCCTCTAGCTATTTGCAACAAAGTCCAAGTTAGCTATAACTTGAAACACACAGTACCTATTACAGACGCTTCTAGATAAAGCTGAAAAGGTACAAGTTGAAATCACCTACTACAAGTAACTAGATTAAAAGGCAACAGTTGGAACTGCTTCTTCTATCTGGTTCAAGTAGCTTTAGAGTCGCACACTTAAATCTCACACGAACTGCTTGCAAAATTGCCTTACTAATTTTGCTTTCAATTTTTGCTTAACTTCTGCTTTTGTGCGTGCCCGTACAATAAGAACAATCTGCAATATATAGGATTAGTAGACGAGAGATTTAATAGAGTTCTAAAGGAAGAGTTCTAGTTAATCTCAACTCCTCAAACCCTTCCTTATCTTTGATTCTGTTCTTACTGAATAAGGAGTCATACTCCTTATTATTTTGCAATCTTTTCGATCAGGAGATATCTCTTATTTCCCATATTTCATTTATCTCCTGCATGTGCACCTCACATGTCTTAACTCTACATGTGTCTATGTCTCCAGTGATGGACCTAGTTCATCTTTGAGTTACTTTGTCAATCTTCAAAACCATTCAATTTCTTGGGCCAACAAATTTCCCCTTTTTGATGATGACAAACTCTGTGCTTAGGCATGTAACCAACTTAATCCAACATTGACACATTTGACACATTTTATAGTATCAAGCATTTATCATAAAAGAACCAGGTCCATTAGGTTATAAATATCACATGTTCAGAGTAGCACATAATCATTCCCCCTCCCCCACCCCCTTTTGGCATCATCGAAAAGTTGCAAATTTTGGAAAAATCCCAGATATTTAAGAATTACTCATGGCCACTGGGGAAACTGCAAGTGCAATCATGGATTAATCATCAATAGTGAACCAATAATTCAATCTATCAAAGAAAAAGAAACAAGATTAAGAGCAAAAACAACAGAATTCATTGATAGAAAGCATTGTTCATCCACAATCCACAATCCACAAAAAGAAATAGAAACAGTTAGAACCATGAGCAAAAAAAAAAAAGAAAAGAAAAGTCCATAATCTGGGTCACTGATGTACTAAGGCAGGCTTAGGCTACTAAGGTTGGGAAGGGCTGGAGGCTTGGTTTTTGGCTTGGAGAAGAGATAGCATATCTCGAAGAATTCCCTCATTCTTCTCCTTTTCTTTAGCAAGCTCAGTTCTGAGAGCATCCCTCTCAGATTCAACCTCTGCTAGACGATTCTTTAGCCGAAGTATTTCTGCATCCTTCCCCCCACTTTCCTGCACAAGTGCTCTGACTTTACTGTTCACAGGTGTCTTCCTAGATGAATCATGTCCATTGGCAATGACATTTACCTCATTGTCACAAGCCAGAAGAGTATTTATGCCAAAGTGATCCTTGCTTGTGGCCATCTATGCCTTCTTTAGAGGCACCTTGTAGTGAACAAATATAGAGGTAAGAATGAAGCCATATGGGATGGCATGGGCTTTGGAGTCATTTACCACTTTGTCCTGCAGCTGAATGATGAAGTAGGGCCAATTTATTTGCCTCCCACTGTCCATGCACTCCATCAGAACCAAAAATCCATGTAGTAGCAATATGCCTCCTCTCTTCTCTTGGCAGTACACACTAGTTGATAAACTCAAATACCACTTTATGTGGGGGTTTCATCTCACTCTTGTAGACTGCCTTAAGTTCAACCTCCTCTTCATTGTCGCAGAATTTTCTTGTGATTTGCAGAGCAGTTGGAAGATCATCTAAACTTGGCCATTTTGGCCTAGTATAGTCATCATAACCTTCAGATGGAATGCCAAGGATCTCTCCTAATTCTTTGGCATCAAAAGAAATTTTTATCCCCTTCACTTGGCTAGTGACTCTGCCATCCTTGATAATAGCATTTTCCATGAATTCGACTATCTCATTTCTGGCCAATCGCCCATCCAACTGAAGGACCATGTCCTTCCATCCTTGAACCTCCATCTTATCCAACAATAAGACCATGCCTGCTTCTTCAAAATCTTTCAACAACCTCCCCTTCAGAATGGTGCGCTTCCCAAATTTTTTCAAATTATCCTTCTCTCCTTCTGAATCAGCTCCATCCTCATCACTCCAGTCATCTTCTTCAGCAGTTTGCACTTTCTTGGGTTTTACTGTAGACCTGGTTCTCTTGGCTACAGTTGAGGGTTCAATAGACACAGGTGCAGACTTCTTGGAGGAAGTCTTGACTTTCTTTGGTTTTGGAGTCTGAATCTCAACCTCTGCCATTTGCTCACCTTGATGGACCAGGTCCATCTCATCAATCTCCACAGTCTCTACAGGCTCAGCAACTTTCTTCTTTCCCTTTGCAGCCCTCTTTCTCTTACTCTCTTCCAAGGCTTTCTGTAACTCCTCCTCACTCTGCCTTAGTGTGCTTCTTGTGGTTCTTCCTCTTGGAAGAGGAATTTCAGAATCAGCAGAAGGAGTGACTTTCCTCTTCTTACTTGCTCCAGCTGTTCCAGAATTTTGAACCTTGGGAATTCTTTTCTTCTTTGGCTTATAACTATCACCTAACTTCTTCAAAAGTTCTACTAAGGTTTCCTCAGTAGATGAACCATGTTCATTTGTAGACTTTCCTAGACTTACCAACCCCTCAGCCGCTTCTCCTGATTCACTTCCCCCTGACTTCTTGGCTCCCTCTTCTATTACTATTATTTCAGTACCACAGATAGCCAAACTAGTAGTTTCTTCCCCTGTTTCCCTCGATTCACTCTGAACTTCCTCTCTTTCTTTTTCTTTCTCAATTTTCTTTTTACCACCTCTTCTTCTCATTTCCGGAAACTCCACATCTATCACAAACCCAACCAAAACAAACCTGTTTTCTAAGTTCTCCGCTATTTCAGACACAGTCTTAGAAGTGATCTTTGGTACTGATGATACCTGTTCAGAATCAGATGATCCTGTTGCTTCCTCAGTAGCTGATTTAAACGAGTCACTTGAATTATCTGATTTCTGAGCCTGACTGGCTTGTAGTTTGGCATTCAATTTTCTGGCGAGAGAACCTGTGGCCACTGTTTTTCTGGCAAGCATTTTAACCCTTCTTTTTCTGGGTTCTGGACTAGGGCTAGGTTGAGGAATAGTGGGACTGGGTTGAGACAGAGTAGGACTTGGTGGTGGAGTTTTGACGAAGTCGAAGATGGAGTGGCAGGTGCTGGAGTACCAGGGTCGTCCGAAGGGTTAGACATTTTTGATTGAAGATGAAAGAAGAAAATTTGGATTGGGAATGAAGGTAATGAAGATGAAAGGGTTTCGACGGTGGTAGAGTTGGTGAGTGATTTCTGAGGTGATGATGGGGTTTTTAAAATAAATAAGTAATTAATATATAACGGTAGATTTTTGGACTAGGTTCATCATGTCAGGATTCTCTTGATCAAGCCTCAATTTTCAACAATAGAGAAAACATCATTAGTAACCAGTGAGTCATCTCAAAACATGGCAAAAGAGTATGCTATTTACAGCATGAGACTGAGTAACAATTAATTTGATTATTTACACAAATTTCAGAATTTCTAGCCAAAAAAATAATAATTTTTTTTCATGTACATTCTGAACTGGTTCAATTAGGTGATCTTAATCATCCCTAACTCTAACATGTTCCTTTCAAAATGCTCTCTACTTAGTGCTTTTGTAAAGATGTCAGTAATCTGTTTATCAGTAGCAAAAAATTCAATAGAGATCAATCCCTTCTCATAACTGTCCCTTAAAAAATGATGTCTAACATCTATGTGCTTTGTCCTTTTATGATGAACGGGGTTCTTTGTCATACTTATAGCATTGGTGTTATAAAAAAAGATAGGGATGCATCCAATATCGATTCCAAAATCTATCAATTTTTGTTTAATCCACAGTAGTTGAGCACAACATGAGGCTGCAGCCACATACTCAGCCTCAGCAGTAGATAGAGCCACAAAATTTTACTTTTTAGTGGCCAAAGACATGAGACATGAGCCTAGAAAATGTGCCATACCTGAGGTGCTCTTTCTTTCCACTAGAAAACCTGCATAGTCAACATCAACATATCCCACAAGATTGAAGTTACTACCTTTTGGATACCAAAGACAGAGATCAGTGGTACCCTTTAGGTATCTCAAGATTCTCTTCACAACAGTAAAGTGGGATTCCTTTGGATTAGCCTGAAATCTTGCACAAAGTCCTACATTGAAAACAATGTCAGGTCTACTGGCAGTAAGATACAACAATGAACCGATCATTCCCCTATACAACTTTTGATAAACAGATGAACCAGGTTCATCTACATCCAATTTTATGGTTGTTGCTATAGGAGTATCAATTTCTTTAGAGTTTTCCATTTTAAACCTCTTAAGAAACTCTTTAACATACTTTTGTTGATGGATCATAGTTCCATTTGAATTTTGTTTAATTTGTAAGCCTAAAAAGGAATTTAGCTCACCCATCATACTCATTTCAAATTCACTCCCCATTAATTTAGCAAATTCTTTACTTACCTTATCAGTAGTTGCTCCAAATATTATGTCACTTACATATATCTGAACTACCAAGAGATATTTACCTTTTTCCTTCAAGAATAAAGTACTATCAATTTTACCTCTCTTGTAGTCATGGTCAAGTAGAAATTTTGATAATCTTTCATACCACACTCTGGGAGCTTGCTTGAGTCCATATAGTGCTTTGTCAAGTTTGTACACATTATCTGGATTCTCCTTGTTCTCAAACCCTGGAGGTTGTTTGACAGACACTTCTTCCTTGAGATATCCATTTATGAAGGCACTTTTGACATCCATCTGATGAAGAGTGAATTCCGTGTAAGCAGCAAAGTCTATGAGGAGTCTTATTGCTTCTAATCTTGCCACTGGAGCAAAAGTCTCATCATAGTCTATGCCTTCCTCCTGACTGTATCCTTGAGCCACCAATCTTGCCTTGTTTCTTGTAACTGTTCCATCTTCATCAAGTTTGTTTCTGAAGACCCATTTTGTGCCAATTACTGATCTATCCAAGGGTCTTGGTACCAGATTCCAAACTTGACTTCTTTCAAATTGGTTGAGTTCATCTTGCATAGCATTACACAGTCTGCATCCTGCAAAGCCTCAACAACATTTTTAGGTTCAATAAGAGATATGAAAGCATCAAAAGCACAAAGATTCTTCAGAGAGGATCTGGTTTTGATTCCATAGGTTGGATAAGTGATAATGTTCTTAACAGGGTGAGAACTTTGATATCTGTATGGTTTCACAACCAACTGGTTTCTCTTTGGCGTTCCTTCAGTGCCTTGTTGTTGTGGAATAGGATCAGGTACATGTTCCAATGAGGTTTGTAATTGGTTTGTTGTTCATTTCCCCCTGTCATGTTGCCAGGGTGGGATGAACCTGTTTCATCAGTTGTTCCTTCCTCCAGTGTTGCTCCAGTTTGGGCTGAGTTTCTGACCAGCCCAATCTCTTCATCCTCTTGTTCCTGTCTCTCAGAAAGAATGTTAGTTTCATCAAAAACTACATGCACACTTTCTTCAACACACATAGTTCTTTTGTTATAGACTTTATAAGCCTTACTATGTGAAGAATATCCTAAGAATACTCCCTCATCACTTCTGGGGTCAAACTTACCTAGGGAGTCTTTACCATTGTTGTGCACAAAGCACTTACAACCAAAAACCCTAAGGTGGGATATATTTGGAAATCCCTTTAAGTAACTCATAGGGAGTCTTCTCTACAAGTGTTCTAGTCATGTACCTATTTATGATATAGCATGCAGTATTAGTAGCTTCTGCCCAGAAGCTATATTGTAGTTTACTAGAAAGAAGCATAATCCTAGCCATATCTTCAAGTGTCCTATTCTTTCTTTCAGCCACTCCCTTTTGTTGTGGAGTTCTAGGGGCAGAAAAATTGTGATCTATGCAATGCTCATCACAAAAATCATCAAATTTAGCATTTTCAAATTCAGTGTCATGATCAGACCTAATTGATGCAAGTGGATTTCCTAATTGTTTTTGAATTTTTCTAACAAAAGAAGTAAACATGTCGAATGCCTCATATTTAGATGTTAGAAATAATGTCCAGGTAAATCTAGAATAGTCATCAACAAGCACCATCACATATCTCTTTCCACATCTGCTTAAGGTTACCATAGGACCACAAAGATCCATATGGACCAGTTCCATCGTTCTGGTGGTACTTACTACTTTCTTGATTTTGAAAGAGGATCTTACCTGCTTCCCCCTTGCACAAGACTCACAAACTTTGTCTTCCTTGAACTTAATGTTAGGCATACCTATCACTAAGTCCTTGGAGACTAGTTTGTTGAGTTGACTCAGACTTGTATGTCCAAGTCTCTTATGCCAAAGGAGGGGATCACTGTCCAACACACTTAAGCATGTTAATTCATTTTCTGAAAGTGTGGACAGATCTATGATGTATATATTGTTCACTCTTTTTCCCTGCAAAACAATCTTGTCAGTGATAAGATTTATTACAAAACATTTGGTAGAGGTGAATGCTACCAAGTTACCTCGGTCACACAGTTACACTGATTAGGCTATATTTCAAGCCATCTATCAGGTAGACATTCTCAATGGAACGTGTTTCATCCTTACCTACCTTACCAACCCCAATGATTTCACCTTTCTTTCCATTTCCAAAGGAGACATTTCCTCCTTTGAGGTCCTCAAGTGAAAGGAACTGGTCCTTGTTGCCAGTCATGTGTTTTGAGAAGCCACTATCCATGTACAATATTTGGCTACTTCCTTTCACTTGAACCTACAAAATAAAATCAGGGGTTAGTCTTAGGAACCCAAACTAGTTTGGGTCCCTTTATATAAGAAAAAGGATGAATTAAATTCCTTTAAGCCTAATTTGGTAAACAATTCTTCCCTCGAACAAAACTTTTGTTCTTTTGACTGGCCTGCTCTTTTGCATTGGATTCACTTTTGTAGTGACTAGTCTTACCACAGTGGGTATAGATTTTGTTCTCAGGAAGGGTGAGGTACTTGCTTTTAGGATCCCATTTAGGCAGTTGACTCCCAAATTCAAGTCCTCTCCTATTGCTACTATGAAGTTCCTGTAGCCATGTCAGAGCATCGGAAGATCTGTTCCATTTACAAGTTCTGTCTAGTTCATGCTTGACCTTATCGAATTCCTCCTTCAATACTCTTATCTGTTCATCATTCCTATACAACTCATCTTTTACTTTACCTACATTTTCTTTTAAGGTGAGTTGAGAGTTGTCAGCTATCTTCTTACTGGTTCCTAGTTTCAGGTTTAGATTTTCAGCTTTTAACTCTAAGACATTTGTCTCAAGTGGATGAACCTGGTTCTTCAGAGTAGTGTTTTCACTCACAGTCTCAGAGAGTTTTTCTTTGGACAAGAACTTAATCAGAGAGTTTTTCTTTGGACAAGAACTTAATCTTGTCTTTGAGATGAAATGTAGTTACCTCAGATTCCTCATCTGATTCACCAATTGACATAAGTGCTTGTTCATCTCCATCTTCATCATCTGACTCCTCATCTGAACTTTCTCCCCAAGCATCGACCATAGCCTTTGTTGATACTTTGTTCTTCTTGGGATGAACCTGTTCCTTCTTCCGGTTCCTTCGTTCAGTCCTTTCCTTTTTCCATTAAACTTCCTACTGAGGGAAGTTCTTGATGTGATGATCAGTCTTTCCACATTTGTAGCAGCCCTCATTAGTCATTTTTTCGGTACCCTTGCCTTGTTGTAGTTTCCACCTCTTGAGGAGCCCTTTCCTCTCATAAGATATTTCTTGAAATCCTTGTTGATCATAGCCATTTCATCTTCTTCCAGATCTTCTCCTTCAGTGATTCTCAGTGCCAGACTCCTTTCCTTCTTGGGAGCATCCATCTTCATTGTATGCCTTCTAATTTCATAGGCAGTAAGATTTCCAATTAGCTCATCCAGTTTTAGAGTTGCAATGTTCTTTGATTCTTGAATTGCAGTGATCTTGCTTTCCCAAGAGACTGGCAGAACTCTTGTCAAAATTTTCTCAACCTTGTCTTCCTCAAGAAGAGTCCTTCCAAAATATTTCAGTTCATTAGTAAGTGTAGTGAACCCAGTGTACATCTCTTGAATGGTCTCTCCTTCCTTCATAGAGAAATTCTCATCATATTGAGAATATAGTAGAGTACCTATGGATCTCTTCACTTGAGAAGTTTCTTCATGAGCCAATTGTAAAGTGTCCCAAATTTCCTTGGCAGTAGTACGTCTTTGAATTCTACTGTAACTCATCTGGACCAAGTCCACACACAAGCCATTTCTTGGCCTTAGCATTTTTCTGCCACTTTCTCAAATCCTCAGCAGTGCAATCAGCTCTCGTCTTTGGCACGTCTACTCCTTCAGCATTCTACTTCATGGTGGCCAAAGGACCATCAGTAACTATGTCCCACATTTCATAGTCTTCACCAATTATATGATCTCTCATCCTGTTCTTCCACCAGGAGTAGTACTGGCCATTGATTTCACGACCCAAAATTCATAAGGTCGTGATGGCGCCGGATATCATTGTCAGGCAAGCCAATCATTAATTAATTGAAACA
>ML321314.1:0-58289 GCA_005239505.1 Nicotiana paniculata
CAGACGGCTGTCGCCTGTCGGGCGTCGGCTGGTGAAGTGAAGTCGACGAGGACGAGGACAACTAGCGGACTGGACGTGGACGAGGAGACTGGACGAGGACGAGGACGAGGACGAGGAGACTGGACGAGGACGAGGGCTCGAGGTCGAGTCGTCGAAGAGACTGGATCACTGGAGAGTGGAGAGTGGAGACTGTACGGGAGACGGCTCACCTCAGTGCTCACAGCAGTAGGCGTTAGGAAATAGGAAATTAGGAATTAAGTTTAGGGTTTCTGACTTTCTGTTTGTTTAAGAATTAGGAGAGTGGAAGGGTTTTTGTCATTTTGTGTTTTTGTTTTTGATATTTAATATATAATATATAATNGTAAGCCATTAAGCTTCGGTTCGGTTCGGTTTTCGGTTTCGGATCGGTTTTGAACACCCCTAGTTTCTTCAAATGCGTGGGGTCAGAGTATTGAAGAATGCGGTTGGCAGAGACCGTGAGGTGTGGTGGTTTAGTACCAGATAAGTGTTGATAATGAGGGCAGCTAGAGAAAGATGATCTTCATAGGGCTTGAAGTCGTGGTGATCTGCTGGTTTGAGAGCTACAGAGAATGGTCCTGAAGTGAGGCTAGGCGGTGGCTCCATTTCTAGGAGGCCAGGTGTAAGAAGCGGAAGTTGAGCAGCCGCAAATTGGGGGAGCGGCAGCATAGCTTGGAATTTGAAGATATTGTCGCACATTTAATAGATGTCCATGAGGAGCGGACGGACTAGTAAAGTTGGTAAATGAAGCAACGCGTAGGATGGGTACTGAAGTCGCAGAGAGCGTGCATTTCAGCATTGTTGGAAAGTGTCCGCGGGTGATTTTCACATGTGGGTTATCTCCTGTTAATAGGTTAGCGGTGGCATGGTTGACGAGTCTCTGTGAGAGGTTCTAGTGGCTATTCGGTAGGAGGCAGAATGTGTGAATGATTCTAGAGAGTTTGAGTATTTAGGGAGTGCTGGCAAGAGAATTTGGAGGGATTGGACGGATTAGTGGAGCAACATCGTGTTATCAAAGGAGAAAGGATCTCGGCAGGGTCTAGAGTGGTGCAAGGAGTAGCTTCGGGCTAAGTGGGGGAGTCCTACCATCTGTAGTTGGGTTGGAGGATTGTGTTATAATAGGGTTGCAGATTGTCAGCGTGGTGGCAAGTTATTACAGCTAAGGGGAAATGAGTAAAATGGTGATTGTGCGTGGAATTTGATGAATGTGTGAAAGAGTTGGCCCTGTCGGACCAGGGTTAGGCTTTGGAAGATTCAGAATTTATGCTTAAGGCATGGGCAAATTGTAAGGATAGTGACTCGGTCATGTGTTTCATTGAAAGGGGTGTTCATGTGCTAGGAGGGCCTTGGAGTTGATTGTATTCGGGACCAGTCAGAGTGGGTAAGTCTCAATAGCGTTCCTGGTGAATTCAAAAATTAAGAATGCGACGTTAAGGGGTTTCAGGCAGCAGTATGATCGAGAATCGAGCTTTTACAGAATAATTTCTGAGAAAAAGGAAGATGGTTGGAATGTTCTATGATATGTTTCAGCGTGCATGATAGTAGTGGAGGAGTGAGAGAAATAAACTCCGGATTGTAGAAAGATTTTCAGGAGGGTATGAGACGGGTTGCGGGATTTAGGCAGCATAGTCTTGTGAATCAAGGTCACTCGGGATGAGTGAGGGTTGAGTCTGCTATGAGTGGAAGGAAGTTGCTATTATTCCTGAAGCAATTGAATATGATTAGAAGAAGATAGATTGATTAGCCATGGTTGAAATGGCACGTTTGCAGCAGTGATCAGTTCCTTTGATGTGATTAAGTTATGCGTGTGGTTTGTGCCGGTGTGTGCGAGATTTGTTGGTCGTCGTAATGGATTTCATGTGGGAGAATTTGAGTTCCATGGCCTGTCAGGTGTAGGCGGATCCCGGAAGGTTATGGTGGTATAGGCTACTACTTAAGGATTTGCATGTTGGGTGATTGTGGGGCTTCCCTCGTGTGTTGAGATGGTACTCTTGAATTGAGTTAAGTAAAAGATTTCTATATGACGAAGTGTTCGCCCTATTGGTGGTTCAGAAGTTATGATGGAATTCTTGCGCTACCTCATATTGGCATGTAGAGGTAAGCAGTATGTAACTAGGAGTAAGAATCGAGATTGCGGTTCGGTGTTAATAAGGATGTCATGAGCTCGAAAGAGCAAGAAAAAGGGATTTGAAAGTTTAGAGTAAGTTGATGTTATCTTCAGTGTCACGTGAGATTGATGTTTGGTGGAAGAGGCTTTGTACCCTAGTCATGGGTTCTTGATGTGTCTTGTTGCCTTGTGTGGAAGGTTGGGGAAGCATGACCGCGAAAAGATTGTATAAGTGTGACATGTAGTCACTTGATGGATTGAAGATTTGGACTGAGTATAAAGAAGTGCAATGTTGTTTATTTGAGAAGTTATGCCTGAAAGGCGTTCAGTTCATTTGGTTGTGGATTGTGGGGTGTTTGTCCCGGCTATGATGGTTGTTCTTGCATATTATGAGAGGCAGTGGGTTAATGCGGACCCAGGTAAATCTATTAGCTTAGTTCGGTGCGAGCAAGGTTGACCCGATGTTTTTGGATGGATTTAAATATGATTATGGGCTCCGTATGAGCCAGACATGTTCCTTTCAGTAGAGTGCTTTTTCATGGAAAGGTATTAGAGCAGCAGATGTTGTTCTGTCTCCGTCAAATTCATGTGATATTGTGATTGTGCCGTGTGAGTTGTGAAACGGCTTTATGATTTCATATGTATAGAGGTCCCGCGTAGTGATGATGTTATGTGAGTAGGATAGCTCTTGGGATCCAGAGTATATATATATCGCACCTCAGTCGTGCTTGAGTTTTTTCACTTATCAGTCTCCCCAGGATGGTATTATGCACTTAGCGTGCTTGTGACCGATATTCGGTAATGTGTAATAGTGAGCGATTCAACTCTGTGTATATTTCCTTATGCGAGTTTTATGATAGGATCAGGTGGCACGCTGCCACGAGTATGTTATTTGGATCGGGTTGCACGCTGCAATAGTGTGATGGTGAGAAGGGTTAATATATATTTATTTTTCTTACATTTTACTTCCTATTTTATGAGAAAAGTTCATATTAGTTGCGTGAGTTGAATAGTCCCTTCCCGAGTTATTTCTTACCTATCATGTTCGAGTTATGGCCTATTGGCGCGATGTGGTATCATGTGAGGCTGTTGGTCATGTTTGAGGTGATTTGTTGTCTGAGCAGTTTATACTGGGTGAGACAAGATTATTGGATCAGGGATCAGTACGATAAGGTTATGTGAATTGTATATTAAAGAACAAATACCATTATTCAGGTTTATAATGATGTGATGATTCTAGTCAAGATGAGTTATTCAGTGATTTGTTAACTCTGCAGTTGGGTATGAATTTCTACACATCTCCTCCGTTGTGGTGGTATCGTCAGCATTATAGCAGGGGGTATGCATATTTGTTATGAGGTGCATCGGGAGCACCAGATTCGTGAAATTTTGGCTATTAAGGTTCAGGGAGTGCCTTTGTGGTCAGATAATGAGTTATGCGGTGCATGGTGCTGATTCAGCAAAGGCATGTAATCATGTTCTGGTATGTCATGTGGTAGTTGATACGGTGTTTATATATTGGAACTAGGCCTGGCAGAGAAATAAAAATCCCGGTATTGGAACTAGGTTATGAGCTTATTATATGGATAAAAGAAGAAATCTTCTGATTTGATCAAGCTAATGTACTCAACTGGGTTGTGGTAGCACGGGCAGGTGCTCGAGATGTTAAACAGTGATTTCAGATAACTCCAGAGCAGTTCTTAGCACGTTCGAGGACGATCGTCTGTTTAAGTGGGGGAGAATGTAAAGACCCGACCGGTCGTATTGAGCTCTAGCGCGTCGTTCAGTGGTTTGAATTCACGATCAGCTCCATTTCAAGTATTATGACTTGTAGGCGTGGTCGGAACTGAATTTTGGGAAGTTTACAGTTGATTTGGAAAGAAAATTCTCATTTCAGAAGCCTTAAGTTGGAAGAATCAACTAAGGTTGGAATTTTGAGTAAACGACCTCCGAATCAGGATTTGAAGGTTCCAGCAGGTTCGTATGATTCGGACTTGGGCGTATGTCCGGATCGGGTTTTGGATAACCTGGGAGCGTTTCGGCGTATAATGTGGAAGTTAGCATTTTTGAAGGAATTTCCTAAGTTCGGCTTGTAGCGAATTTCAGCGATGTTAATGTCCGTTTGGAATTACGAGTCTGGGAATAGCTTCGTATGGTGATTCTGGAGTTGGGAGTGCGATCGGAAGTGAATTCGAATGTCCGGAGGTCATTTGGCTAAAGATAGAAATTTGAAGGTTTTTGAGAAATCCGACCGGAAGTGAAAATTTTGATATCGGATCCGGAATGCGATTCCGGAAGTTGGAGCAGGTCCGTAATGTCGAATATGTCTTGTGTACAAAATTTGAGGTCAAGCGGACGTGATTTGATAGGTTTCGGAATCGAATGTGGAAGTTTGAAAGTTTTAAGTTCATTAAGCTTGAATCGGGCTGCGATTCGTGATTTCGATGTTGTTTGAGGTGATTTAAAGGCTCGACTAAGTCCGTGTGAGGTTATGGGACTGAGTCGTGTGATTGGACGGGGTTCCGAAGGCCTCAGGTGTTTTTCGGGGTGGTTCCAGGTTGTTTTCAAGTGTTTTTGTTAACAACTCCTCCCTGTTGTACCCTACCTCCCGCCGAAATAACCCATATTTCAACTTAAGCTCGTGGACCCAATCACCATCTACTAAAACTCTCAAACTTTCCCTCAAGATAGGCAGATGTCTTACCACAGAACTCCTGGGCTACGCTGCCACTCTTCCACTTGTTAAACTCATTCCTTTAGGCACTACCTGACCTTCTTTCAAGCCATTCATTGCCCCTACATGTGGTCAAGCATCCTACCATCACGCCCACATCGCGCGATAAGCAATCAAAAACATCGTCACTATCTGAGCATATCCTCAAGGCTCTACACAGCTATTAAGCTGAAACAATATATTACTCCTCCGCAGAACAATGACAATAGCCTCAATAGACTCCGCCGGGGGAAACATCTCGCATCATATCTGTAGCATCATTTCAATTCCTCAAATTCCTGATTCATAGCAAGCGCTTCATGACGTTTAAGATTGAGTAGGAATAAACGTAGGCATAAGCCTCGGAGGAATCAAATCGCACGATGAGGAATAAAGAAGGAAAATACTCCTAACAGCCCTGTAACCTCTCGAAGATAAGTACAGACGTCTCTGTACCAATCCGCAAGACTCTACTAGACTTTCTCATGACTCGTGAAACCTAAGAGAACCTAGAGCTCTGATACCATGTTGTCACGACCCAAAAATCTATAAAGGTCGTGATGTCACCGGACACCATCGTCAGGCAAGCCAATCATTAATTAGTTGAAATAAATTCCAGTTTTAATATTTTTGAAATCATTACCTTTAACTTATTACGTAATAACTAAACAAATTTTTTTAAAGTAAATACTATGGTTTAAATATTCCATTTTAGCAAATATATCCCAAACACATCCCAGAACCCGGTGTCACAAGAGCATGAGAAAATTCTAAGAATTTCACAAATACTACAAAGCTTGTCCGAGATACAAATTGGACAAGGAATTTAAAATGAAAATAATACAATATGAGGGAGACTCTGTCAGCTGCGGATCGTCTCCGGATGATGCAGCTCGCCTAAGTCTCCAAACTAGCCACATCGCTATGAAAGTACCTGTGCAATAAAAATGCATAGCAAGTGTAGCATGAATACGAAAACAACGTGTACTCAGTAAGTATACCGCCTAACCTCGAAGAGGTAGTGACGAGAGGTCGAATTAGACACTTACTAGAAGTAAATTTAGTATAATCAAGTGAGACACTAAGCATGTATGTCATAGGCAGTTTATTAAAATCAGGAATAAACAATATCAACTCCTTCCACATTTAACACTTTAAATCTTCGTCATTTCAGTTGACAATTTAAATCATAATCTAGGATAAGAAACATCAGACTTATTTCACATTTTACACATCAATTCTTCTTATTCTTAACTGGCCATTTAAAAACTTTCTTAGACCGATAAACATGTATAAATCACAGGAAACACGCAGCATTTATCATGCGCAAAAAAAGTGCCGAGGGTCGAACGGCGCGGACCAACAATAATAAATTGTGCACCGAGGGTCGAACGGCGCAAACCATAGATGCATCTATCTTCCCCGCTTGCGAATCGATCATGCGACGCGGTTATACATAAATACAGGGTTACCCTGCTCGCGAATCATACATGCGACTCAGGCACCCATAGATACACATAAATACAGGGTTATCCTTCTCGCGAATCATACATGTGACTCAGGCACCCATACACATATATACAGGGTTATCCTGCTCGCGAATCATCCATGCGACTCATGCACCCATAGATGCTCATATTCACACAATAAGTCCATATTTTTATCAAGAGAACAGTTACTTAAGAAAATTGGTAAAATTCTTCTTAAAGGAACACGAAAAATATCATTTAAATCATTATTTTGAAACTCATTTGCCAAGTTTAATAATATCCAATACTATAACCTTATCAGGAACACAATTATCCACGGAGGAATCAATCCTCTTTCTAAATGATTAAGAAAGGTACACTCTAGCCTTCTTAAGAAATAAATTACCAATTCGACAACATTATCAGTCTAATATTATTGGCATGATCACATGTACAACACGTAAGGCATGCTAGTGGGTCCTCGACTACCCAGACATGGCATAATAGTAGCTACGCACAGACTCCCGTCACCTCGTGCGTACGTATCCCCCGCAAATGATAGCATGTATTCATTTAGTTCACCTATTGGGATAATTCCTCCTCACAAAGTTAGAAAGGAGACTTACCTCGCTCCGAAATTCCATAACCGGCTTCCAAGCCCTTCCGATGACTCTAATTGATGCACAACGCCCCAAAAATATTCAAATAACGGGAAAAACCAATAAAAATTCACTCTAATACTTGTAACAGTTCAAATTATATAAGTTCCCAACTCCGCTCGAAAATTTGACCAAAATGCCCTCGGGCCCACGTGCCCGGATTCCGAAATTTCTCGAAGATAAATTCTACCCATAGCTTTACTAACTCAATTATACAATTTACTCTAATTTTCATGCTCAAATTCATGGTAGAAGTCCAAAATTCTAAATTCTAAGTCTTCCTCCAAAAATCTCAGTTTCCTACTAATTTCCATGTCTAAATCCATGTAAGATCACATATTTAACTCAAAAATAGGAAGAAATCACTTACCTAGTATTGCTTGGTGAAAATCCCACCTTGAGTTCTCCAAAATCGCCCAAACCAAATGAAAGAAATGGGCCAAAACTCATGTTTAAAAAAATCTGCCCAGGCTTCATCGAGTTGTACCTTGCGCTGTGCAGGTTGTACATCCTATTATAATTTTCCCTTGTTGTACACCTTCTGTTAAAACGCCCATACCTCCTTGTAAAAAAATCCAAATGACAAACGGTTTGAATATTTAGAAACTAGACTCAAAGATATTTAATTTGATAGGTTGTACACCAAATAAATCTTTATATATTCCTAGATATGAGCTTCTAAAGTCAGATCCATGCATCAGAAAATTCTGTCAAAACTGCTCCACCAGCCATCTTCAATCGATCATAACTTTCTGATAAAATGTCCAAATCATGAATGGTTTAACTTTATGGAAACTATAATACAAGGGATACAACTTTTATGTTTTGTAAATTTTTGGATTTCTTATAGATTTTGATATATACGCTTCCAAAGTTAGCTCTTCGATGGATCAGTTGCTGTCCAAAATAGATTTGCAGCAGAAATTTCAGTAGTTATTTTGGCCCGAAATCCATTCTGTTAGCCTTCCGAAATCCACCCGAGGCCCTAGGGAGCTTAACCAATTATAACAATATGTAAAATATGATACGAACTCGCTCGAGGCCTCAAATCACATCAAACAACGTCGAAATCATGAATCGCACTCCAATTCAAGATTTATGAACTTTGACATTTCAAACTTCTACATTCGATGCCGAAACCTATCAAATCACGTCCGATTGACCCCAAATTTTGCACACAAGTCGTATTTGACATTACGGACCGCCTCCAACTTTTGTAATTGGAATCTGACCCCGATATCAAAAATTCAGACTCTCGGTCAAACTTCTCAAAAACCTTCTAATTTCTATCTTTAGCCAAATGACTTAAAAATGATCAACAGACATCCGAATTCACTTCCGATCGCGCTCACAACTCCAGAATCACCATAAAAAGCTATTCCTAGACTCGGAATCCTAAATGGACATCTATAACACTGAAATGCCTTACAGCCCAAATTTATGAAATTCTTCTAAAATGCTATCTTCCATAATATACGCCGAAACGCTCCCGGGTTATCCAAAGACCGATCCGGACATATGCCCAATTCCGAAATCACCATACGAACCTGCTGGAACCTTCAAATCCTGATTCGGAGGTCGTTTACTCAAACTTCCAATCTTAGTTGATTCTTCCGACTTAAGGCTTCCGAATTGAGAATTTTCTTCCTAAATTGACTCCAAACTTCCTGAAATTCAGTTCCGACCATACCTACAATTCATAATACTTGAAATAAAGCTGCTCATGACCTCAAACTGCTAAACGAGGCGCTATAGCTCAAAATGACCAGTCGGGTCGTTACATTCTTTCCCACTTAAACATACGTTCGTCCTCGAACGTGCCAAGAACTTCTCTGGAGTTATCTGAAATGACTGTTTAACACCTCGTGCACCTGCCCGTGCTACCACAACTCAGTTGAGCACATTCCCTTGATCAAATATGAAGATATCCTCTTTTATCCATACAATAAGCTTAGAACCCAGTTCCAACACTTGAAATTCTCTGCCAGGTCTGTTTCTCATATATGAACACCGTACCAACTACCACACGAGGTACCAGAACACGATTGCATACCTTTGCTGAATCAGCACCATGTACTGCATAATTCATCATCTAGCCACCATGACATTCCCTGAACCTCAACAGCCAAAATTCTATGAATCTGATGCTCCCAATGCACCTTATAATATACGTACCTACATCCTTCTATAATGTTGACGATACTACCACAACGGAGGAGATGTGTAGAAATTCCTAACTAGTTGCAGAGTTAACCAAACATTGAGTCTCTCCTCTTGACTTAGATCCTCATCTCATTACGAACCAAATAAGGGTAATTGTCCTTTAATTTATTCCGCATAACCTTATCGCACTGATCCCTAATCCAATAATCTCGTCTCACCCAGTATGAACTGTTCAGACACAAATCATCCCAGACATGACCAACAATCTCACACGACCACAATGCGCCAATAGGCCACAACTCAAACATGATACATAAAGAAATGACTCAGGAAGGGACTACTCAACTCACGCAACTAATATGAACTTTCCTCAGAATACAGGGAGTAAAACAAAGGAAAAAAGATATAGGGAAATATACTCAACATCACACTGATGCGGCGTGCAACCTGATTCAAATAGTATACCCGTGGAGGCGTACCACCTGATCCCATCATAAAATTCACACAAGGAGATATGCACGGAGATGAATTGCTCCCCATTACAAATTACCGAATATCGGTCACAAGCACGGTAAGTGCATAATACCATCCTGGGGAGACCGATAGAGCCATACGCTACAAAACTCGAGCACAACTAGGGTGCGACTCTGAATCTCAAGAGATCTTCTGATCACATAACATCATCACTACACGGAGACTCAACACATAAGGATCTATCAAGTTGTTTCACACCTCACACGGAACAATCATAATATACATGAATTTGACGAAGACGGAACAACATCTGATATTCCAACACCCCTTATTGAGGAGCGCTATACTGAAATGAACACACTTGATTCACATGGAGCCCACAACCACATTGAATCCATTCACAATCCTCAAAAAGATTCCTCTCACACTGCACTAGGCTAATAGCTTTACCTGGGCCCATAATAACCCACTTCCTCTCACAACACGCAAGAACAACCATCATAGCCGTTACAAACACCCCACAATCCACAACCAACTGAACCGAATGCCTTCCAGGCATAAATTCTCAAATAAGCAATATTGCACTTCCTTATACTTGGTCTAAATCTTCAATCAATCAGGTGACTACATGTCACACTTATACAATCTTCTTGTGGTCACGCTCCCACGACCTTCCACACAAGGTAACAAGTTTGCACATCCATACCACCGACCACACTAACGTTGTAAGACAAATCAAGAACCCATAACTAGGGTGCAAGCCTCTTTCATAAACACTGATCTCAGGTGACACTGGAGACAACACCAGCTTACTCTAGATATTCAAATTCGTTCTTCTTGCTCACCCGAGCTCATGACATCCTTGTCAACACCGAACCGCAACCCTGATCCTTACTTCCAGCTCCACAATTACTACTGCACCTAACATGCCGATATGGAATAGCATAGGAATTCCATCATAACTCCTGAATCGTTAATAGGGGGAACACTTCATCCTATATAAACCTTTTACTTACCTCTATTCAAGAGAACCGTAACAACACACGAGTGAATTCTCACCATCACAATACATGCAAATCCTTAAGTAGTAGTCTATACCACCGTAATCCTTCCGGGGTCCGCCTATACCTGACAGGCCATACTTGAATGCTTCCAAATAAAATCCATTACGACGTCCACGTACTGGCACAAAATACACGCATAACTTAATCACACTGAAGGAAATGATCACTGCCGTAACTGCCCCATTTCAACCATGGCTAACCACTCTATCTTCTTTTAATCATCTTCAATTGCCTTAGGAATAATAGTGACTTCCTACAACTCATAGCAACACATCCCGAGTGACCTTGATTCACGAGATCATGCTGCCTAAATCCTGCAACCCATCTCATATCCTCCTGATAATATTTTTACAACCCGGAGTTTATTTCTATCACTCCTCCAATACTATCCTGCACGCTGAAAATAACATAGAACACTCCCAAAACCTAACCCTGGTCCAATAGGGCCAACTTTTTCAAATATTAATAAAATCCCATGCACAATTACCATTTTTACTCCTTTCCCCTAAGCTGAAATAACTTGCCAATACACCGATAATCTGTAACCCTATAAGATGATATTCCTGCAACCCCATCACAGGCGGTGGGACTCTCCCACTTAGCCTGAATCTACTCCTTGCATCATTCTCGTCCCCACCGAAATCCTCTCCTTTGCGGACATGATCTTTCTCAACCAATCTATATATTTCTTCTAAGTCCTCCTATTAACATCCCATGAATACTTAAATTCTTTAGCATCATTCAAATATTCGGCCTCTTACCGGCTATCCACTAGAATCCCTCACAGACACTTGCCAACCACACAAACGCTAATCTACTCACAGGAGATAACCCACCTGTGGAAATCATCAACTGACACCTTCCAACGACGTTGTACTGCACACTCTCTACAACATCAATACCCCATCATAAGCCTGCTCTCATTCACCAACTTTACCAGTCCGTCCGCTCCTCATGGATATCTACTAAATGCGCTACAACTTCTTCAAATTCATCGCCACAATGTGTCCTTCTTCATTCCTAACAACTCCTCCATGTTGTATCCAACCTCCCGCCGAAATAACCCATATTCAACTTAAGCTCGTGGACCCAATCACCATCTACTAGAACTCTCAAACTTTCTCTCAAGATAGGCAGTTGTCTTACCACTGAATTCCTGGGGTACGTTGCCACTCTTCCACTTGTTAAACTCATTCCTTTAGGCACTACCTGACCTCTTTTCAAGCCATTCATTGCCCCTACATGTGGGCAAGCATCCTACCATCACACCCACATCGCACGATAAGCAATCAAAAACATCGTCACTACCTGAGCATATCCTCAAGGCTCTCAGAAACACAGCTATTGAGCTGAAATAACATATTACTCCTCCGCAGAACAATGACAATAGCCTCAATAGACTCCGCCGGGGGAAACATCTCGCATCATATCTGTAGCATCATTTCAATTCCTCAAATTCCTGATTCATAGCAAGCGCTACGTGACGTATAAGATTGAGTAGGAATAAACGTAGGCATAAGCCTCGGAGGAATCAAATCGCACGATGAGGAATAAAGAAGGGAAATACTCCTAACAGCCTTGTAGCCTCTCGAATATAAGTACAGACGTCTCTGTAGCGATCCGCAAGACTCTACTAGACTTTCTCATGACTCGTGAAACCTAAGGGAACCTAGAGCTATGATACCATGTTGTCACGACCCAAAAATCTATAAAGGTCGTGATGGCACCGGACACCATCGTCAGGCAAGCCAATCATTAATTAGTTGAAATAAATTTCTGTTTTACTATTTTTGAAATCATTACCTTTAACTTATTACGTAATAACTAAACAAAAATTCGTTAAGTAAATACGATGGTTTAAATATTTCATTTTAGCAAATATATCCCAAACACATCCCAGAACCCGGTGTCACAAGCGCATAAGCAAATTCTAAGAATTACACAAACACTACAAAGCTTGTCGGAAATACAAATTGGACAAAGAATTTAAAATGAAAGTAAATACAATATGTGGGAGACTCTGTCAGCTGCGGATCGCCTTCGGATGATGCAGCTCGCCTAAGTCTCCAAACCAGCCACATCTCTATGAAAGTACCCGTGCAATAAAAATGCACAGCAAGTGTAGCATGAGTACGAAAACAACATGTACTCAGTAAGTATCCCGCCTAACCTCTGAGAGGTAGTGACGAGAGGTCGAATTAGACACTTACTATAAGTCAATTTAGTATAATCAAGTGAGGCACTAAGCATGTATGTCATAGGCAGTTTATTAAAATCAGGAATAAATAATATCAACTCCTTCCATATTTAACACTTTAAATCTTCTTCATTTCAGTTGAAAATTTTAATCATAATCTGGGATAAGAAACATCAGACTTATTTCACATTTTACACATCAATTCTTCTTCTTCTTAACTGGACATTTAATAATTTTCTTAGGCCGATAAACATGTATAAATCACAGGAAATACGCAACATTTATCATGCGCAAACAAAGTACCGAGGGTCGAACGGCGCAGACCAACAATCATAATTTGTGCACTGCCGAGGGTCGAACGGCCCGAACCATAGATGCGTTTATCTGCCCCGCTCGCGAATCAATCATGTGATGTGGTTATACATAAATACAGGGTTACCCTGCTCGCGAATCATACATGCGACTCACGCACCCATAGATACACATAAATACAGGGTTATCCATCTCGCGAATCATACATGCGACTCAGGCACCCATACACATATATACAGGGTTATCCTGCTCGCGAATCATCCATGCGACTCATGCACCCATAGATACACATATTCACACAATAAGTCCACATTTTTATCAAGAGAGAAGTTACTTAGGAAAAACGGCAAAATTCTTCTTAAAGGAACACGAAAAATAACATTTAAATCTTTGTTTTGAAACTCATTTGCCAAGTTCAATAATATCCAATACTATAACCTTATCAGGAACACAATTATCCACGGAGGAATCAATTCTCTTTCTAAATGATTAAGAAAGGTACACTCTAGCCTTCTTAGGAAATAAATTACCAATTCAACAACATTATCAGTCTAATATTATTGGCATGATCACATATACAACACGTAAGGCATGCTAGTGGGTCCTAGACTACCCGGACATGGCATAATAGTAGCTACGCACGGACTCCCGTCACCTCGTGCGTACGTAGCCCCCGCAAATGATAGCATGTATTCATTTAGTTCACCTATGGTGACAATTCCCCTTCACAAAGTTAGAAAGGAGACTTACCTCGCTCCGAAATTCCATAACCGGCTTCCAAGCCCTTCTGATGACTCCAATTGATGCACAACGCCCCAAAACTATTCAAATAACTGGAAAAACCAATAAAAATTCACTCTAATACTTATAACAATTCAAATTATATAAGTTCCCAATTCCGCTCGAAAATTTGATCAAAATGCCCTCGGGCCCACGTGCCCGGATTCCGAAATTTCTCGAAGATAAATTTTACCCATAGCTTTACTAACTCAATTATACAATTTACTCTAATTTTCATGCTCAAATTCATGGTAAAAGTCTAAAATTCCAAATTCTAGGTCTTCCTCCAAAAATCCCAATTTCCTACTAATTTCCATGTCTAAATCCATGTAAGTTCACATATTTAACTCAAAAATAGGAAGAAATTACTTACCTAGTGTTGCTTGGTGAAAATCCCTCCTTGAGCTCTCCAAAATCGTCCAAACCAAATGAAAGAAATGGGCCAAAACTCTTGTTTAAAAAAATCTGCCCATGCTTCATCGAGTTGTACCTTGCGCTGTGCAGGTTGTACATTCTATTATAATTTCCCCTTGTTGTACACCTTCTGTTAAAACGCCCATAACTTCTTGTAGAAATATCCAAATGACAAACGGTTTGAAGATTTAGAAACTAGACTCGAAGATCTTTGATTGGAAATATTTTACACCATATAAATCTTGATATATTCCTAGATATGAGCTTCTAAAATCAGCTCCATGCATCACAAAGTTATGTCGAAACTGCTCCACCAGCCATCTTCAATCGATCATAACTTTCTGATAAAATGTCCAAATCATGAATGGTTTAACTTTCTGGAAACTAGAATGCAAGGGGTACAACTTTTATGTTTTTTAAATTTTCGGATTTCTTATAGATTTTTATTTATACGCTTCCAACATTAGCTCTTCGATGCATCTGTTGCTGTCCAAAACAGATTTGCGGCAGAAATTTCAGCACCTATTTTGGCCCGAAATCCATTCCGTTAGCCTTCCGAAATCCACCCGAGGCCCTCGGGAGCTTAACCAATTATACTAACATGTCAAACATGATACGAACTCGCTCAAGGCCTCAAATCACATCAAGCAACGTCGAAATCATGAATCGCACTCTAATTCAAGCTTTATGAACTTTCACATTTCAAACTTCTACATTCGATGCCGAAACCTATCAAATCACGTCCGATTGACCCCAAATTTTGCACACAAGTCATATTCGATATTACGGACCTCCTCCAACTTTCGGAATTGGAATTCGACCCCGATATCAAAAAGTCAAACTCTCGGTCAAACTTCTCAAAAACCTTCAAATTTCTATCTTTAGCCAAATGACTTCAAAATGACCTACGGACATCCGAATTCAGTTCCGATCGCGCTCACAACTCCAGAATCACCATACGAAGCTATTCCCAGACTCGGAATCTCAAACGAACATCTATAACAGTGAAATGCATTACAACCCAAATTTATGAAATTCTTCTAAAATGCTATCTTCCATAATATTCGCTGAGACGCTCCCGGGTTATCCAAAGCCCGATCCGGACATATGCCCAATTCCGAAATCATTATACGAACCTGTTGGAACCTTCAAATCCTGATTCGGAGGTCATTTACTCAAAATTCCAATCTTAGTTGATTCTTCCGACTTAAGGCTTCCGAATTGAGAATTTTCTTCCTAAATTGACTCCAAACTTCCTGAAATTCAGTTCCGACCACACCTACAAGTCATAATGCTTGAAATAAAGCTGCTCATGACCTCAAACTGCTAAACGACGTGCTAGAGCTCAAAACGAACGATCGGGTCGTTACACAATATACGTCCTGAGCACTCTATTCATCAAGTCCATGAATGTTGCTGGGGAATTAGTCAAGCCAAAGGACATCACCAGGAACTCATAATGGCCATATCTCATATGAAAAGCATTTTTCGGAAAATCTGAAGCCCGAATCTTCAACTGATGATACCCCGATCTCAAATCAATCTTAGAAAACACACGAGCACCCTGCAACTGGTCAAAAAAATCATCGATGCGCGGCAAAGGATACTTGTTCTTAATGGTAACCTTGTTCAACTGGAGATAATCAATACACATCCGCATGGACCCATCCTTTTTCTTCACGAATAGAACTAGAGCACCCCACGACGATACACTCGGTCTGATGAACCCCTCATCTAACAACTCCTCAAGCTGCTCCTTCAACTCTTTCGGATCCATACGGTACGGAGGAATAGATATAGGCTGGGTGCTGGAGCTAAGTCAATGCAGAAATCAATATCTCGATCCGGAGGCATGCCCGGAAGGTCCGAAGGAAATACATCAGCAAACTCTCGAACAATTGGCACTGAATCAATCATCAGAAACTCGGCGGTGGTGTCCAGCACATAAGCGAGGTAGGTCATACAACCCTTCTCGACCATATGTCGATCCTTTAGGAATGAAATAACCCGGTTGGCTGCACTAACTGAGGAACCTCTCCACTCCAGCCTAGGCGACTCTGGCATGGCTAACGTAACTGTCTTGGCATGGAAATCTAGCACGGCATGATAAGGAGATAGCCAATCCATGCCTAAAATAATCTCAAAATCAACCATGTCGAGCAAAAAGAGATTCGCTCGAGTCTCGAACCCACAAAATGAAATCACACATGACCGACAAATCTGGTCTACAACCACAGAATCGCCCACGGGAGTGGACACATAAATAGGAGAACCCAAGGACTCATGAGGGACATCCAGAAAATGAACAAATAAGACCAAAACATAGGAATAAGTGGATCCTGGATCAAAGAACACTGATGCCTCTCTACCACATACTGTAATAATACATATGATCACGGCGTCTGAGGTCACTGTATCTGATCTAGCTAGAATAACATAGAATCTAGATGAAGCACCGAAAGACTGAGCCCCGCCAGAATAAATAGGAGCTGACTGGCATCCACCTCTATGACGACCCCTGCCGACCTGTCTCCCACCTCTAGGTGGCTGACGGCTGGTGCTGGACCTATAGGCTAACAATCTTGCTGCACCGCTTTGCCCCAAAGCCTGGGACAATGGCTCTTCATATGACCTGGATCCCCACACTCATAACAACCTCCGGGTATCATAGCCTGCTGCCCCGAAGAGGAGCCCTGAATGGCCGGAGAGCGATATGTACTCTCTGGCATAGCACTGAAGTAGGGACTGGGGAATCTCGGATAACTGGAATAACCACTGGGTGAACTCTGAATGGCTGGAGGGCGGTAGGAACGCTCTGGCATGGCGCTAAAATGAGCCCTCACTAGAATACCTCGGGGAGGTAGTGGGGGTGCTAAATATGGAGGCATGTTGGGCTGACCTCTACCGAACTGACCTCTGCCCCTAAATGGGGCACCTCTGAAATACCCAGAGAATCTGGCTCTCTTGTCCTGTTGAGCCTGCTCTCTGCCTCTCGATCGATAGCCCACAATCTGACGAGATATCTCGACCACCAGCTGATAGGGAGTCCCCATCTCCACCTCTCGGGCCATGTTGGCCTAATACCGGAGTGCAGCCCTGCTACAAATCTCTGCATCCTCTCTGCATCAGTAGGCAATATCATAAGTGCGTGGCGAGACAACTCTGAGAATCTAGCCTCATAATTTGTTACCAACATCTATCCCTACTCCAACTGCTCGAACTGATATCGCAGATATTCCCTCTCAGATGGTGGGATATACTTGTCTAGAAACATCTGGGTGAACTGCTCCCAGGAGATAGGAGGAGAATCTGTTGGCCTGCTGAGACTATAAGTCTACCACCATCTGCGAGCTATGCCCTATAGCTGGAAGGTAGTGAAGTCCACTCCATGGGACTCTAATATCCTCATATTGTGCAGCATGTCCCTGCACCTGTTAACAAAATCCTGGGCATCCTCGCCTCGCTCACCCCCGAAGACTGAGGGTGCAATCGAGTCCATCTATCCAATAACTTCTACGGATCGCCGTTCGCAGCTGGTCTGGGCTCAGGTGCTGCTGCTACAGGCTGGACCCCACCCACAGGCAGTGTACCCGAGGTATGATGTAATGCTGCTGCCTGATCTGCAACCTGGGCCGTAGGAGTCTGGGCCCCCCCTCCCGCCTGAGATGTGGCAGGATCTGCTGGAAATAAACCAGTCTGGGACATGGTGTCCATAAACCGCATCATACGGCCCATGATCTCCTCGAAGCCTGGCGCCATCATAAAGTCCCCTGGAAGAGGACCTGCTGAGGGAACCTCACCCTACTCCTCTATAGTAGGGTCCTCTGGTGGTGGTATGACTGGAATAGCTCGGGGATGACCTCGTCCCCTACCTCGGGCCGGTTCCCTCCCCCGCTCTCTGCCACGGCCTCGAACAACATGGGTAGCGGCCCCTCCCGGGCATGGAACATCGGATGCACATGTCCTCACCATTTGTGAGAGAATAGAAGAATGAGATTTAGTAAACGATTGACTGCACGATAGAATAAAAATAAGGAGAGGTATTCCTAACACCCTATAGCCTCCCGAAGATAAGTACAGACGTCTCCATACTTATCAGCAAGACTCTACTAGGTTTTCCCGTGACTTGTGAGACCTACGTGAACCTAGTGCTCTGATACCATGTTGTCACGACCCAAAATACAAACTCAGGTCGTGATGGCGTCCAACACTGGGGTTAGGCAAGCCCACACTTAAATTACTAAGGATTTTTCCATACTTGATTAAGCATCCCAAGACGTGCCAAGTTTTAAAGTTCAAAACATTAATTGAAAAAAAGATAGTAATTCATTTTTAACCAAAAGCAATCGTAAAGAGGAGTGAGACAATATATATATATATACAGATCCGCAAACCAAAATAACCACTACATGTGTGCCAGGAACTAGTGTCGCAAGTCCTACGGGCATACTAACAGAATATACAAAAGATATAATATACAGTCCCACTGTCTAAAAGGAATAGACGGGAAATAAGCAAAAGAAAACTCCATGGTGCTGCCGAGGATCGTCAGGAGAAGAAACTCACCGTGAAGTNAAGTAATTCATATAAATACTAGAAGTAAATATACAATTACTACTTCATTATTCTTTTCTTTCCTTTAAAATATATCTGACCACTCAAAGTCCATAAAAGAAGTTCTTAACAATTTAACATGCGCACACAGGATAAGGACAACCGGCATGAGCCATCATAATGATCATATATGTGCACTGTTGAGGGTCGAACGGCTCGAACCATAATATATATCTTTCAATCTCGTTGTGGCGTACGTCCCGCTCCCATGAGAGTGGGGGAAACAACACTCCGCTCGCAGAATGTAAATTGCGAAGCGGTCACATGCACACACAATCCACGCATTTATTATTTATAAATTACTTTTCGTGATCAATTCCTTAAAATTACTTAAATTCCATTATCTCAGGGAAACAAGCCGCATGTAACATGAATTACTTAAGCATATAGTTCATTTCAAGGAAAACATAAGTCATGGTGTAAGCCTAACTACCCGAACATAACAATAATAGTCGCTACGTACGGACTCTTATCACTTTGCGCATACGTAGCCCCCACAAACATTAGCACATAGTCATTTAAAGCACCTTAGGGGGACAGTTCCCTCTTACAAGGTTAGAAAGGAGACTCACCTCGTGTCGAATCTACTCCCCGGACCAAAAACGCGCCCGAAACTCCAAACTCTACACCCGAGGACTCGAAACTAGCCAAATGTTATACAAATACATCAATTTATGCTCAAAGTATGGAAATACTCCTACCACTAAGTCAAGTTCATCATTCTTGAAGAAATCCTAAAATCCAACCCTGGGCCCGCATGCTCGGATTCCAAAAATTCTCGAAGGAAAAACTCACCCATAGCCTAAGGATCATTAATATACGATTCTTGTATGATTTCATAGCCAATTCACGGTAATTTTCTAAATTCTCGAAGGCCCTAGGTTACTACCCAAATTCCTAAATTTTTCACTAATTAAGTAGTTATATCCTACTAATAATGCATGCATTAACCAACTTTAGGATAAAATTTACTTACCTTTCAGTGGTTAGATCGTGGAGCCCTTCTTCCAAGCTCTCAAGTGTTCTAATGGAGGAAGAAAATGAAGAAAAATGAAGAACCCCGAATTTTAAAGAAACACACTGCCTGACAATGGTTCCACACCTGCGGCTCAAGGACCGCACCTGCGGTCTCGCACTGCGAGCAAAGGCTCGCACCTGCGGAAATGGACGAGGAAGCATAGGCCCGCACCTGTGGAGAGGGGACCGCACCCGCGGTTCCGCTCATGCGGAACCTTGTCCGCACCTGCGAGAAATGAACTACCCGCTGGGGGTCACACCTGCGAGGCCAGCGGTCCCGCACCTACGACTGGGCAACCGCACCTGCGGTCACACCAGAACAGGTGCACCAACAGCTATTTCAGTTGGTTTTTGACCTCGTGTGGTGTCCAGGAGGCACCTGGGCCCACCCGAGCCCCTGTCCAAATATACTAACAAGTCCCAAATCATAATAAGGACTCGCTCGAGCCCTTGGAACCCCCAAAACAACGCTAAAACTCAAAATCACACCTCAAAACCCCTAGAGCCAAACTTAGGAACTTTAAGTTTTCTTGACTTCTCTAATAACGCGCCGAACTGACCTATACTACTCGGAATGACACCAACTTTTGAAGGCAAGTCATAAATGACATAACGAAACTATTCCCGGTCTCAGAATTCTTTTCAGACCTTGATAACTCAAAAACACATCCCAAACCACAATAGGAACCTAAGGAACTCTCATTTCAATATTGGGAGCCGAAATGCTCCCGGGTCATCCAAAACCCATTCCGAACATACGCCCAAGTCCGAAATCATTATACAAAGCTACCAGAACCATTGAAACTCGATTTCGAGGTCGTTTATCCAAAATGTTGACCAAAGTCAAACTTGGCTTTAAAGGCCAAACTTAAGGAACCAAGTGATCCTATAGCACCCTAAACACTTCTGAATCCCGTACCACCTGCCCCCGCAAGTCATAAATCACAATAAACCACTATGGGAAGTTTCATTTAGGGGAACAGGGTCCGATAACGCAAAACGACCGGTCGGGTCGTTACAATCTTGGGTTCAAGTCTCACTGAATTTGAAGCATTGTGCCAAGGAATCTTTTTTCTTATATTTCTGTTCACTTTTGACGCCTTTCTTCTCTTCTTTCCTTTTTTTTTGGCAGTGAGCGAATATGAAGTCCAAAAAGCTTGAAGGTTATGAGAACATGAATACATAGAGAATCCACAGACTTTGATGTAAATATTGTCATCATTTCAGTGAATACACCATTTTTCCATAGCAGCTTGCTCCCTCTAAATCAAATTGGATCCAAGCTTAACAGAAGAATGATATCTCAACTTGATTTTCAAGTGTTGATTAAATGGGATTTCATACTTCATTCGAATAACGATTGGGGCACTATGTATTTTTTGAACTTATGCGACTGAACTCAGAATAAAACTCTAAGCTGCCTATGTACCTCGGTGAAGAGGATCAAGTCATACCGTAGTTCAGAATGGGTATTTCAGAAGGATAATACTTCTTCAAAAACTTGCCATTGATAGGACTGATTCTCATGTCATCTGCATCAACCAGCTAGTAAGTCCCACTTGAATAAGCTTCTTGCACGATATACGGCCCATCCCATTTTGAAGTGAACTTCCCTACAGGTTTATGAGAAGTAATAATGGGTCTTCTTATGGCAAGGACTTGATCTCCTACTTGAAAGGATCTCGAGCGAACTCTCTTATTGAAGGCGCGAGACAATCGAGCTTGATAGCATTCAAGACTCTGTTGAGCTTCCAACCTATTCTCATCAAGAGCCCCCAACTCTGCTAATCGAAGTCGAGAATTTTCTTCATCAGTGACCCCTTCTTGAATAGCCAGTCGTAATGAAGTTATTTGACGCTCAAGTGGAAAGATGACTTCAACTCTATAAACGAGTGCATAAGGGGTCGCTTGTGTTGGCGTGCAGTGAGTTGTCCTATATGCCCACAGAGCTTCTTTCATACGGCCATGCCAATCCCGTTTGGATTTGGAGACGACTTTCTTTAACAAGTTGCATAGTGTCTTGTTGAATGCCTTAGTTAGACCATTGGGGGCAGCATTGTACATAGAAGAGTTATGTTGCTTGAAGCCAAAGAGTTCACAAATCTTGTTCATCAACCTACTGTCGAACGGCTTGCCATTATCAATTATTATGTAACGAGGAATGCCAAAGCGATAGATAATGTTTACTCGGATGAAACTTGCAACATTTTCCTTCTTTACCTCCTTACGAACAACAACTTCAGCCCATTTTGAGAAGTAGTCAGTTGCAGCCAAGATGTATAGGTGCCCACCAGAGGAATTTGGCAGTGGTCCAACAACATCTAATCCCCAAGCGCCAAACGGCTAGGATGCAACAGTCGGGTGCAACACTTCGGGAGGTTGATGAATAAAATTCGCATGGAATTGACAAGCCTTGCATCTTATAGCGTAGTCCAAGCAATCTTTTACCATACCCCAGAATGTATGGAAGTGGAGCTTTGGTCCAGAGTGATGTGACCCACATACCCCAGAATGTGACTCTTGGAAAGCTTGGAGTGATTCTTCTTCCCCTAAGCATCGCAAGAGTACTCTCTCTAACGACCTTCTGTATAGAGTATCTTTGTAGTAAAGGAAGCGAGGTGCACGACGACGGATTTCAGTCCTTCTCCTAGGATTTTCTGGAAGTATCCCATAGCATAAGTATTCGATAATGGATTGTCACCATTCTTCTTTCTCAACTTCAGAAACTGCGACAAAATTCTTGAGTTCATTTTCTTCACCTTCGGCCTCATTTGGCGGCGGTACTACCCATTTTTGGCAGACAATAACTTGCGCCTGATCAAGCAGGGTTAACGATGAAGCTAGGGCAACTAAAGCATCATCCTTCTTATTTTATTTCCTTGGAACATGTTGATTAGTTACGCCACCGAGCCTTCCCATTAATTTTTTAGCGTAATCATGATATGGGCGTAGTTCAGCCTTCTTGACCTCGTAACTACCTAAAAGCTAATTGACCACTAACTGGGAGTCACCAAAGACTTGTAATTGCAATTTCTTCATATCAACGGCCATTTCAAGCCCAAGTATTAATGCTTGATACTCAGCAACATTGTTGGAACAGAGTTGTGTCAAGGTGAAGGAGTAGGGCAAGACTTCACCTTGGGAAGTGACAAATACTATGCCAGCACCAGCTCCCCTACGATGTGCAGCACCATCAAAGTACATCTTCCATGGAGGTTGAACTTCAACAACCATTACCTCTTCATCAGGTAGTTCGTCAGTTAGCTCCCAGTCATCAGGTATCGGATGATCTGCCAAGAAGTCTGCCAATGCTTGTCAATTTACATCCTTTTGAGGGATGAACAAAATCTCGAATTGTTGAAATTGGAGGTACCATCTCTCTAGTCGATCACTAAGAATAGGTTTTGATATCACGAACTTGATGGGATTTGCTTTAGAAGCAAGACGGATAACATGAGCTTGAAAGTAGTGCTTCAACTTTTGAATTGAGAAGACTAGTGCCAAACACAGCTTTTCAATTGGCGAATAATTCAGCTCGTTTGGTGTCATCATCATGCTCAAGTAGTAAAGGGATTTTTCTTTCCCCTCACTATTTTCTTGGGCCAACAGCGCTCCAACAGATATTCTTGTGCTGAAATGTATAGTATCAACAGCTTTCCAAGTATAAGGGCTGCTAAAATTGGAGGCTTCATCAAGTAGGATTTAATGCTCTCAAAGGCACTGCTACAATCTTGGTACCACTTGAAAGGAACACCCTTCTTCATGAGGCGACTGAATGGTTGGCACCTCACAGCTAGGTTTGAGATGAATTTCCTAAGGTATGCTAGATTTCCTTGCAGACTTTTTAATTCATGAATATCCCGAGGCTCAGGCATTTTCAGAATTGCATCTACTTTGGCTTGATCAATTTCGGTCCCTCGACACTGGACAATGGAACCCAAGAACTTTCCGGAGGTAACTCCAAAGGCGCATTTCAATGGATTCATCCTAAGTTGGTATCTCCAGAGCAAATCAAACACCATCCTCAAGTCTTTCAAGTGGTCTCCCTTCTCCCTTGATTTTACCACCAAGTCATCAACATAGCATTCAACATTCTTGTGTGGAAGATCGTCAAAAATATTCTGCATAGCCCTTTGGTAAGTAGCACCAGCTTTCTTCAAGCCAAAAGGCATTACCCTGTAGCAATAAATACCCTTGGGGTGCGGAATGCAGTAAGCTCTTCATTTTTTGGTGTCATGCGAATTTGTTTATAGCCTGACGAACCATCCATAAATGACATTTCCTCATACCCAGTAGTAGCATCGATCATCAACTCTGGAATATGAAGTGGGAATTCATCTTTGGGACACGCATTATTGAGATCCCTGAAGTCGACGCACACTCGAATCTGGCCATTCTTCTTCTTTACAGGGACAATACTTGAGACCCACATTGGGTATTTAACTTCTCGAATAAATCCAGCTTCAATGAGTTTGTTAACTTTGATTTCAATTAGGGGAACCAAGTCTGTCCTAAAACGCCTTTGAGCTTGTTTAACAGGACGAGCGCCATTCTTGAATGCAAGGTGATGGACTGCCACTTTAGGGTCCAAGCCAGGAATTTCTTTGTAACTCCAAGAAAATACATCCCTAAACTCCTTGAGTAAATCAATGTTAGTTCTTTCTTCATCAACTTCTATTAAAGCACTTAGGTCGGTGGGACTTGGTTCTTCATCAGTGCCAAGGTTAACTTCTCTTAAGGCATCAACCGTTGCCTTCACCCCTTCTTCAAGTTTCGGGGGAGCATCTTTTGCATCTTCATCTTCTTTAGGGTCCCCATCATTGAAGGATATGCGATAACATGGTGAAACATCGTCCAGTTTCTCATTATCCTCCATTAGAGATAAAACACCATACTCGCTTTGTGTAGTTACATGATACGAAGAACCTACGCTTTCTTCATCTTCATCACATTCTTTAGTGTAGACCATAGTGTATGGCTTCACCTTCAGTACTTCATCACACGAAACCATGACTTTTGTTTGTCGCTTCATTCTAGAAAGAACCAAACATTGGAAATTTTTAGAGATCTTCTGAATCTTGGGCGAAGCGGGTGTTCTTGTATTTCGATAATTTCTCCCTTATTTAATGGACCCAATCTCTCAAATACATAAGTTCTCACAGTTGATTTTCCAAGTCGGTCAAATATGGAAGGCCTGTTAGAAGCGGCAGATTCATCTTCCACAGTGATATAAGTGCTACTCGCTCTTCTTATTGAGATGCACACTGGTGACAGTTACTTGTATCCCAAACCTTTACGTGGTTGCCTCGTTGGAGCTTTGATGGGAGCTTCCCTAACTTTGAAGGCTCATTGGGATTGTATCCAGCCTTTGCAAATAGCTTGTAAGCGTTAGGATCAAAACCTTCATCTGTCCGCTTTGTAGGGAGTGCCACTTTCTGCAGACGATTTTGGGCTACAAACCCTACAAGCGGCTTCGAGGATAACTTTACTTCCTCAATTCATTTTACCAGAAGATTTAACTCCTTTAGCATGTTAGTTTGGAGATTCTATGATTCGCCTTCATCTTTATTCCTTTTAGGGACATATTGGAGCACATGACTTACTTTCTTGCCATAAAATGCAATATCCCCTCTATGAGATCTATTCACGTCGGGTTGTACCTCCTCAGTAATAGCTTTGGATTTACCAATAGTCGCCTCAACTCTTTTAGTTGTGGGCTCGTCATTCTTGCTTTTCATGCCATCATCAACTTTTAGTTCCTTCACAGTGTGGTTCTTCAAGTAGAACTTTGCATCGGCGAAGTGTGACTCTACCTCGGTGAATGGCGCATCATCGGCAACTATCTTCTTCTCGAATTCACCCTCGTAGTATTTTAAACATTGATGGTAGGTATATGGAACTACTTTACTCTCATGTATCCAAGGACTTCCAAGCAAGACATTGTATGAAGTCTTCGCATCGATTACATGCAACCATGCACTTGATTGAATATCTTCAATGGTGATTCCCAGCTTGATCGCGCCTATGGATCTTTGCCATCCTTGGTTGAATCCTTGGATCATCACATGACTTTCTTTGAGTTCGTTCATGGGAATACCAAGTTCTTTCACATCGCGAATTGGCAAAATGTTCATTGAGGATATTCCATCAACGAAAATTTGATTTACCCGTTCATCACACATATAGCCAACCAGGTACAATAGGTGGTTAGGAGGAGTGTCACATAGCAGATGATCGTCATTTGTGAATGTGTATTTTTCCTCACAAGCATTAACTTCTTTAGGAGTGGACTCGATAAGATTTTTCGAAGATGGTGCTGACGGTAGGTCATCACTCATTTCTTTCCCTTCGTCAGTATGGCAACAAGAGGCATCAATACCCCCATGGAAAATCTTCGTGCGGAACCAACTTGGTAAAACTCCTACAAGGTAACCGGATGTCATGGCTTTTGAGGGTGATTCATCTCCATTTTCGCTTTCTTTTCATGCTTAACTGGATTCCATCTCCTAGGCCTTTTCACCATTATTTTCCTTTTTGGTTGTTCCATTGATCCTTTTTGTGGGCTCCTTTTGTGGCGCCTACGACGAGTCACCAGCGTCCAACCTTCATCGTCCTCAGATTGACCATCTTCAACTTTGTAGTTCTCCAGTAATTCTTCATCTTTACTTTCTTTAAAACTACATAATTCGTTTGTACTGAATGATCCAAATGTGATAGAGACTTGGTTTGCGCTTGCTTTCTCATCTTCAAGCACGATCTTCTTTTCATGATCCAAGTCCATAACTTTGTCCTTTAAGAAAAAGCACTTCTCCAGAGGGTGGCTCACAAGTCGATGATATTTGCAGTAATTTGGGTCATCAATCTTCCTAGCTTCATTTGGTCGCTTCATCTCCAGAAGCTCAATGAGATTTAACTCGAGGAGTTCTTCAAAAATAGCTCGCACATCAGAATCCAGAAATGGTTACTCTTTCTCTTGCATTTCTTTTAGTGACAACTTTCCACTTGGCTTATCTTGAAACGGAGTGGATTTCATACTCTGCTTCTTACTCACCTTCACCGTGAACATCACAGGTGATAGTTGACATTCATAGCTTCTTTATTTCCAGATCTTGGTACAAACTTTCTCCATTTTCTGACTTCTTGCTTGTCGTTCCCTTTGCGAGGTTCATAGATGGGAAGCCTTTCATTTCCAGCAGAGGCCATGCTCAATTCCATGTCATGAGAACGAGTTTCAAGTTCTTCAAATGTGCTAGGATTGATACCTTGCAAGATGCATCGCAATATCCAATGCATACCTTGGATGCACATCTCTATGCCAGAAGCTTCACTAAGCCTATCTTTACAGTTGAGGCTTGCATGCCTCCAACGATTGATAAAGTCGATAACTGGTTCACTCTTTCGTTGACGAGTATTTGTGAGTTCCACCATGCTCACAGTGCGCCTTGTGCTATAAAAGTGATTGAGGAACTCTTGTTCTAGTTGATCCCAGCTATCAATAGATCCTGCCTCGAGGTCTGTATACCAATATTAAAGCATTTCCTTTTAGCGAGCGGACAAGCTGTTTGACGAGGTAATCCCATAAGTCCCAGCGTTGTTGCATGTCTCAACAAAGTGCACCACATGTTGCTTTGGATTTCCTTTACCATCAAACTGTTGAAACTTTGGAGGCTGATAGCCAGCAGACATTTTTAACATATCGATCCTTGCAGTATACGGCTTTGTGTATGTAAGGGAATACTTCGTAGCAACTTCGTACTTGCTTTTAATAGTTCCTTAGATGAACTCCTTCAGTTGATCGATTGGAATCATCCCTTCCGAAGAGACTGGAATTTCCTAAGTGGATGCAACTTGTCGTGGGGGAGGATCAATCTCTTGAACTTCTGGGAGTTTGCCAAGTGCATGGGTGGATTCTTCTTCTATCAAGATTCCCACCCTATCTGTTAGCTTGTCGATTCTAGCATCTTGATTTTGCATGTACTTGGTCAAACCAGCGAATGCTTCCATCAAGTTTTCCAATTGCTCCTCCACAGATGAAGTGTTTGTCACTATGGCTTGCATGATTGTCATGGACGATGGAGAGTAGCATGTATTTTCACAAAGATTGATCCTTGATTGGCTCATGCGATGTGGTGTAAGTGGGAAGAATCCATCACTTGAAGCGTCATCATCTTCCTTCACAGCAGAGTGCTTGGATCCGGAATGGTCAAGCAGAGCAAGAGTTTTCTTGTCTTTTCAGCAACATCGCTTCCTCCTTCGGGTGCATTTGTGGAAGATCTTGATCCTTTTGAGGATGAAGATCCGAAAACAGGGGTAGATGCGGACAGCACTTGGGGTGCTTATTGTCCTAACGAGCTTGCTTTGCTACTCATAACTGGTCCAAAGCTTCCAAAGGTAATTTCGAGTATATTTTCCACATCAGCATAGAACCTAGAATTGGCAGCCTGGGCGGAAGTTGAACTGGAGTTGATTTTCTTGGAATCCATTTCGTTGTTCTTGAACTTTGGTGATTAAAAAGTTGAGATGAGAGGTAGATATTGTCCCACTGGGCGTGCCAGAATTTGTAGACAATAAATTGCGTCGAGAAAATATAATCAAGACCGAAAAATATTGCAACAATCGTAGTATTTTATTTCAAATATTTGAGTGTTACAATCTCTATGAATCCTCTGATTATTCTTTTAAATAGTAAATAAAGAGCTTTTGAGCTTAATCTTGAATTTTATTTTATTTTAATCCAAGTTCTTGTTGATACCCAATTTTTCCCAAAATATATTTTAAAATTGCATATGTGCCTTCAAAATCATGTATTAACAACGATTGGTATTTTTCTATAATTTTCCTATATTTTGTCAAATTTATCTAGCATTTTATTTCCAATAAATAATTACAAAATCGCATCACAAATGATTTCAAAGGCATTTCTTGATTTAATTCATTGTTTATGGTCCTAATAAGATCAAATTATTTCATAATTAGCCAAATTGGCATCTTTTGGATATGATTGCAATAACTTTGCAATTATAGCTTAAACATGTAATTTCATACTATTTTTTTTACCAGATATTTTTAAATATCAAATAACCATTTTAAAGTTATTTCCAGGCATATGATGCATTTTTATAAATAGTAGTTACCTTATAAATTTGAACTGTACGCTCCGACTGGTCATCGGTCTGAGAGTGAAATGTTGTGCTGAGGTCTATTTGGGTGCTCATGTCACTATGCAATGCTCTCCAGAAGTTTGACGTAAACTAAGGACCTCGATTTGATATAATGGATACCGGCACACCATGAAACCGTACTATCTCTCGAATGTAGATCTGGGCCAACCTCTCAGAAGTATATGTAGTAGCTACAGGAATGAAATGCGCCGATTTGGTCAATCTATCCATAATGACCCAAACCGCGTCAACCCTCTGCAAAGTCCGAGGCAATCCAACCACGAAGTCCATAGTGATGCGCTCCCATTTCCACTCAGGAATGGGCATCTACTGAAGTAGACCTCCTGGCCTCTGGTGCTCATACTTAACCTGCTAGCAATTAAGACACCTACCCACATACTCCACAATATCCTTCTTCATCCGCCTCCACCAGTAATGATGGTTCAAATCCCGATACATCTTCGTAGCACCAGGGTGAACAAAATATTGAGAATTTTGTGCCTCCTCTAGAATCCTCTTCCTCAGGCCATCAACATTAGGAACACATAAGCGGCCCTGAAGTCTCAGAACACCATCCTCGCTAATAGTAACCTCCTTGACCCTACCCTGAACCACTGTCTCCCGAAGCTCTGCTAAGCACGGATCATAGAACTGTCGGGCCTTAATCTCCCCCAATAACAAAGACTGAGCAACCACATGTGCTAAAACTCGACGAGGCTCTAAAAGGTATAACCTCACTAGGATATTGGCCAAGGACTGAATGTCCAAGGCTAGAGGTCTCTCCTCTAATGCAATATAATCCAAGTTACCCATACTCTCAGCCTTCCTGCTCAAAGCATCTGCTACCACATTTGTCTTGCCCGGGTGATAAAGAATGGTGATATCGTAATCCTTCAACAACTCAAGCCATCTATGCTGCCTCAAATTAAGATCTTGCTGCTTGAAAAAGTGTTGCAAGCTACGGTGGTCTGTATAAACCATACAGGACACCCCATACAAGTAGTGCCTCCAAATCTTAAGAGCATGAACAATCGCCGCCAACTCCAAATCGTGCACAGGGTAATTCTTCTCATGAACCTTCAGCTGGCGTGAAGCATAAACAATAACTCTCCCCTCCTGCATCAATACACACCCCAAGCCAACGTGCGAGGTGTCGCAATATACTGTATACATCCCAGAACCGGAAGGCAATACTAGAACTGGTGCTGAGGTCAATGCTGACTTGAGCTTCTGAAAGCTCGCCTCACACTCGTCGTACCATCTGAATGGGGCATTATTCTGAGTTAATCTAGTCAATGGAGCTGCAATAGAAGATAACCCCTCCACAAATCGGCGATAATATCCTGTTAGGCCCAAAAAGCTCCTGATCTTTGTAGCTGAGGTAGGACGCGACCAACTCTGAACTGCCTCGATCTTCTGAGGATCAACCTTGATTCCCTCTCAAGATACCACATGCCCCAAAATGCCACGGAATCCAACCAGAACTCACACTTGGAGAACTTAGCATATAGCTTATGTTCTCGCAAAGTCTGGACCACGACTCTCAAATGTTGCTCGTGCTCCTTCAGGCTACATGAGTAAATCAAAATGTCATCAATGAAGACAATGAAAAAGGAATCAATATACGGCATGAACACCCTATTCATCAAGACCATGAATGTTGTTGGGGAATTAGTCAAGCCAAAAGACATCATCAGGAACTCATAATGGTCATATCTCGTGCGAAAAGTAATCTTCGGAAAACACACGAGCACCCTGCAACTGGTCAAACAAATCATCGATGTACGGCAAAGGATACATGTTCTTAATGGTAACCTTGTTCAACTTGCGGTAATCAATACACATCCGCATAGACCCATCCTTTTTCTTCACATCCGGAGGCGTGCCCGGAAGGTCCGAAGGAAATACATCAACAAACTCTCGAACAACTGGCACAGAATCAATCGTCGGAGACTCGGCGGTGGTGTCCCGCACATAAGCAAAATAGTCCAAAAAACCCTTCTCGACCATATGTCGAGCCTTCAAGAATGAAATAACTCGGTTGGCTGCACTAACTGAGGAACCTCTCCACTCCAGCCTAGGCGACTCTGGTATGGCTAAAGTAACTGTCTTTGCATGGCAATCTAGCACGGCATGATAAGGATATAGCCAATCCATGCCTAAAATAATCTCGAAATCAACCATGTCGAGCAATAAGAGATCTGCTCGAGTATCGAATCCGCAGAATGTGACCATACAGGACCGGTAAACCCGGTATACTACAACAGAATTGCCCACAGGAGTGGACACAAATATAGGAGAACCCAAGGACTCACGAGGAAAATCCAGGAAATGAGAAAATAAGACCGAAACATAGGAATAAGTGGATCTTGGATCAAATAACACTGACGACTCTCTGCCACATACTGTAATAATACCTGTGATCACGGCGTCTGAGGCCCCTACATCTGATCTGGCCGAAAAAGCATAGAATCTAGCTGGAGCACCGGAATACTGAGCCCCGCCAGATTGAACATGAGTTGGATGACCTCCCCCTGACTGGCCTCTACCTCTAGGACGAACCTTGCCGACCTGTCCCCCACCTCTAGGTGGCCGAACTGCTGGTGCTGGACTCATAGGCTGGTAACCCTACTGCACTACCTTATCCCGAAACCTAGGACAAGTCCTCCTGATATGGACGAGATCCTCGCACTCGTAACATCTCACTGGAGGCACGGCATGCTGCCCTGAAGTAGAACCCTGGATAACTGGGGAACGGTGAGAACCCTTTGGCATAACACTGAAGTAAGGCCTCACTGGAGCACCACGAGAAGGTGGTGGTGGTGGTGCTGAATATGGGGGCCTGCTGGGCTGACCCTTACCAAACTGACCTCTGCCCCTAGCTGGGGAACCTCTGAAATCCTCGGACTATCTAGCTCTCTTATCCGGCTGTACCTACTCCCAGACCCTCGACCGATAACACTCGATCCTACGAGCAATCTCCATAACTAGCTGATAAGGAGTCCCCATCTCCACCTCTCAGGCCATGTTGGTCCTAATGCCTGGATGCAACCCGGCTACAAATATTCGTACTCTCTCAGTATCAGTAGGTAGTATCATGAGTGCATGGCGAGACAACTCTGAAAATCTGGCCCCATAGTCTGTCACTGACAGCTGCCCCTGCTCCAGTTGTTCGAACTGATAGTGCAGCTCTTCCCTCTCAGATGGTGGAATATATCTGTCTAGAAACATCTGAGTGAACTGCTCCCAAGTGATAGGAGGAGAACCTGCTGGCCTGCTGAGAATATAGGACTGCCACCACCTGGGAGCTCTGCCCTCTAATTGGAAAGTAGCGAAGTCCACTCCATGGGGCTCCAGTATCCTCATGTTGTGCAGTCGGTCCCTGCACCTGCCAATGATATCCTGGGCATCCTCACCTCACTCACCCCTGAAGATCGGAGGATGCAATCGAGTCCATCTGTCCAATAACTTCTGTGGATCACCGTCCGCAGCTGGTCTGGGCTCAAGTGTTGTTACTACCGGCTGAACCCCACCCACAGGCAATGTACCCGGGGTATGATGAAGTGCGGCTGTCTGACTTGCAGCCTGGGAAGTAGGGGTCTGGGCTCCCCCTCCTGCCTGAGATGTGGCAGGATCCGCTGGAAATAAACCAGCCTGGGACATAGTATCCATAAATCTCAACATACGGCCCATGACCTCTTGGAAGCCTGGAGCCGTCGTGAAGTCCACTGGATCAGGACCCGCCGGGGGCACCTCCCCCTGCTCCTCTATAGTAGGATCCGCTGGTGGTGCAACTGGAATAGCTTTGGGACGCCCCCGTCCCCTACCTCATGCCGGTGCCCTCCCCCGGCCTCTACAAGATGTACGCGTCCTCACCATCTCTGAGAGAATAGAAGAATGAGATTTCTTATACCATCAATTACACGATAGATCATGAATAAAGAGAGGTTTCCTAACACCCTATAGCCTCCCGAAGATAAATACAGACGTCTCTGTATCGATCCGCGAGACCCTATTAGGTTTGCCCGTGACTTGTGCGACCTACGTGAACCTAGATCTCTGATACCATGTTGTCACGACCCAAAATCCAACACAGGTCGTGATGGCGCCCCACACCGGAGTCAGGCAAGCCAATTATTGTTTACTAGTGAGGTTATCCTTATTTGCCATACCAACCCCACCCTTAACAAATTTTTAAACTTTGATCATTTAAATAAAGCGGAAACATTAATCAATTTAAATAAATATAGCCGAAAATATCGTGATCCAATATATACAGTCCCAAAGTAAGATCCTACAATGTGCATACCAGGAACTAGTGTCACAAGTCAATAGGCAATCTAGTAGAATATACAAAAGATGATACAAGTTGTACTATTGTCTGAAAGGATGTAGACAGAAATAAACAAAAGATAACCCTATTATTGCCCACAGGGAGGCAGCTCACTGTGGAGTCAGGTCCAGAATATATATATATCAAGCTCCGGTCGGATAACCAGATGCACCAGCCTCAAAACCTGTACGATTAACTATAGAAGCGTAGTATGAGTACATAAACAGATATGTACCCAGTGAGTATCCCGCCTAACCTCGAAGAAGTAGTGACGAGAGGTCGACGTGATACTTACTAGGGTCAGACAATGTGGAATGAGTACAGGCTAACCAGTAGTAGCAGTAATAAACATTAATAAGGAAATAAGCATCAAATAACAATCACTAGTACCCTCACACCATCTTTTTTCCATGGCAGACAAGTTATTTAACCTTCTTTATTTTCATGAAATCAACAGTTGCAATTACAGGGCTTCTCACAAATTACCAAAACATATAACAGGCTATGAGCGTACAGTCATTACAACGTGAAAAGTGAATGTGCACTGTCGAGGGTCGAACGGCCCGAACCATAGATGCATCAATCTGCCCCGCTCGTGAATCGAATGTGCGACACGGTTAATATAATACCACGACCATCCCCGCTCGCGAATCATACCTGCGACTCGGGTTAATATAATATTAGGGCTACCCTGATCGCGAATCATCCATGCAACTCGGGTTCCCATATAAATTCATGATTAGTAGGAGATTTCCAGATAATTTAGCAGGGAACATACTAACAGCGTGAGAATTTTAGAGATATCAACTTCAAACATAACCCCTTAGGCCTTCACATGTGAGATTTGAGGACATTAGGCTACTTAATCCATATACAAGATCGCATATAGCACATAGAGCATGTTTGTGAGTCCTAAACTATCCGACAAGGCATAATAGTAGTTGCGCACGGACTCTCGTCACTTCGTGCGTACGCAGCCCCCGCAAATAAGGACAAAACCACCATTTATAATCACCTATGGGGACAATTCCCTCTTACAAGGTTAGAAAGGAGACTCACCTCGTATCGAATTCACTCCCCGGACCAAGAACGCGCCCGAAACTCCGAACTCTACACCCGAGGACTCGAAACTAGCCAAAAGTTATACAAATTTATTAATTCATGCTCAAAGTATTGGAAATTATCCTACTCATTTAGTAAATTCACCATTCTTGAAGAAATTCTAAAATCCGACCCCGGGCCCGCATGCTCGGATTCCAATAATTCTCGAAGGAAACACTCACCTATAGCCTAAGGATCACTAATATACGATTTTCACTCGATTCCATAGCTAATTGACGGGTAAATTCTCAAATTATCGAAGGCCCTAGGTCACTACCCAATTCTTGATTTTTCACTAATTTAGGTAGTTAATTTAGCTTATAATCCATGCATGAAGCTAATATTAGAGTAGATTTTACTTACCTTAAATGACCAGGTCGTTTTCCCCTCAACAATGGTGGAAATCTCCCCAAGCAAGAAGAAGATGATGAGAAAAATGTGTTAAGACCCGAGTATAAAAACACATTGTCTAGACAGTGTTTTCGCACCTGCGGTCTCGCACCTGCGAGCAAAGGCTCGCACCTGCGGAAATGGACTGGGGATCCTGGGCCCGCACATGCGGAGTGGAGACCGCACCTGCGGCTCCGCTCCTGTGGAACTTTGTCCGCACCTGCGAGGATTTATCAGACCACTGGGGGTCGCACCTGCGATGCTTGGGACCGCATGAGCGGTCCCGCACCTGCGACTGGGCAACCGTACCTGCGGTCACACCAGAACACGTGCACCAGCAGCTATTTTAGCTGGTTTTTAGCCCCATTAGGTGCCCGGGAGGCACCTGGGCCCACCCGAGCCCTCGTCCAAATATACCAACAAGTCCCAAATAATAAAACGGACTCGCTCGAGCCTTCGGAACACTCAAAACAACGCTAAAACTTAAAATCACACCTCCAAACCCCAAGAACCAAACTTAGGAACTTTAAGTTTTCTAGACTTCGCTAACAACGCGACGAACCGACCTATACAACTCAGAATGACACCAAATTTTGCAAGCAAGTCATAATTAACAATACGGAACTATTCCCAATCTCGGAATTCTGTTCAGACCTCGATAACACAAAAACACATCCCAAACCAAAATAGGAACTTAAGGAACTTCTTATTTCAATATTGGGCGCCGAAATGCCCCCGGTTCATCAGATTCCCATTTCGAACATACGCCCAGGTCCAAAATCATCACACGAAGCTACCAGAACCGACGAAACTCGATTTCGAGGTCATTTACCCAAATTGTTGACCGAAGTCAAACTTGGCCTTAAAGGTCAACCTTAAGGAACCAATTGTTCCTATAGCACTCTAGACACCTCCGAATCTCGGACCACCAGCCCCCGCAAGTCCTAAATCATAATAAGCCGCTATGGGAAGTTTCATTTAGGGGAACGGGATCCGATAATGCAAAATGAACGGTCGGGTCATTACAAGACCAACCCATCACGATCGCGGTGCCTTTAGTGTGAACGCACACGGTATTCACCACCCCTACCCAGTTCCTTCTTCGCGAACGCGGTCACCCCTCCGCGAACGCGGAGAAGGAAACCGAACCTGGAATTTTTTGGTGTTTTAAAATTAGCTCTGAGGGGTCCGAAACTCACCCGAGCCCCTCGGGACCCCGTCCAAAGGCACTGGCAAGTCTGTATTCATGATACGGACTCGCTCGGATTTTCGGAACGTGAAAAACAACAACGAAACTAAGAATTCGACCCCGAAACCAAATTGAATCAAACTTTGAACTTAAAGTTCTAGAATTCACTTTCAATGCGCCGAACCGACCTATACTATTCGGAATGACACCAAATTTTGCAAGCAAGTCATAAATGACATTACAAACCTGTTCCAACCTCCGGAATTGCATTCCGACTCTGATATCAAAATTTCCACTTCCGGTCGGATTTTTCAAAAACCTTCAAATTTCTAACTTTAGCCAAACGACTTCAAAATAACCTACGGACATCCGAATTCACTCCCGATCGCGCTCCCAACTCCAGAATCACCATACGAAGTTATTCCCAGGCTCGGAATCCCAAACGGACATCAATATCACTGAAATGCGCTTTAAGCCAAACTTAGGAATTTTTTTCAAAATTGCTGACTTCCACAATACACCGAAATGCTCCCGGGTTATCCAAAGCCCGATCCGGACATATGTCCAAGTCCGAAATCATCATACGAACCTGCAAGAACCTTCAAATCCTGATTCCGAGGTCGTTTACTCAAAATCCCAATCTTAGTTGATTTCTCCAACTTAAGGCTTCTAAAATGAGAATTTTCTTTCCAAATTAACTCTAAACTTCCCGAAATTCAATTCCGACCACACCTACAAGTCATAATACCTGAAACGGAGTTGCTCATGACCTCAAACTGTTGAACAACGCGCTAGAGCTCAAAACGACCGGTCGGGTCGTTACAAAAGTGGGCTCATCACTTTAACCCACTTAATTGGGCTAGCCTAGTGGATTAAGACTTATTTATTTAATCCATATATGCTGAACTTATATAATTAATTCAATTATATTAGCCCATAATATTTATTTGGACTAGTATATTTAAAATATAGTCCAAATTATTTATCGAATTTAAATTCAATAAATTTTACATGCCTACAAGTGGCCTCACAATAAAATCATTATTGATACACCACTTGCTATTGCTAATGTCATACCTGTTGATATGATATTTGCAAATAATGCATGACATATAAATATTTTTTCAATTTCGCCGAATGCATCTACAAAGAATAATCTCGTTATAGCATAGTCAACTCTTGATAATATAGTTTTGAAAGCTTGTTCTTGTTTAGGCTTTAGCTTTGATTGAGCTTTCTCAAACATTTGTATAGCATTTTGAGTCTTAATAACATACTAATCTTTTTACTTTGTATTATAACGCTCTTTTTTTATGGAATAAATTTATGTACTCTAAGATATTTTTTTTAACTTGAATAAGAATTTTACTCATATGATGAATTTAAAAAATAATTGAATTGGATTCTCTTTCTAAATAATTAATTAATAGATTTAATTATTTGATTTTAACATAAAAAAAAGTTATTCTATGTTGATTCAAATCTTAATATCAATTCATCTAGTATACTAATTTTTTTACTTTGTATTCTAACGCTATTTTTTATGGAGTAAATTTATGTACTCTAAGATTTTTTTTTTAACTTGAATAAGAATTTTACTCATATGATGAATTTAAAAAATAATTGAATTAGATTCTCTTGCTAAATAATTAATTAGAAGATTTTTAATTATTTGTTTTTAATATAAAAAAAGTTATTCAATGTTGATTCAAATATTAATAAAAGTTCATATCTTGTTTTGAATATTTAATCTTAATTATAATTTTATCCACCATAAATTTTATTTTCAAAGAGTAAAAGATTGATATGACATTTCACTTTCAGATATTTATGTCTGTAGAATCATTATTGGTATTAACTCTAACCAACCTTTTTTTTCTCTCTCTCTCGCTCTCTCTCATACATTTATATTCTTAAATTTTTTCTTAATTTTTGTTTAATAATTGAGTATTATTACACAAAAACCTAATTAAAAAAAATATTATTTGGTTAGAAAAATAGTTCAAATATAATATAAAAATATATATCATAGATTTTTTTCTCAATTTCAACTCTTTATGCAGTCCATTTAATATTACTTTTATATTTTTTTGGTATTGGACATTATGGAGTGGTAATGTATTTCCAATATATAGGATTCTTATAAAATTGATTTTGTTAAACCTTCCTACATCTTTTTAATAAGAATTTAATAGACAAAATATTATTAATTTTAAAATATTAAAATTAAAATTAGCATAAAATGTATTGTAGTTCAAAAAATAGGTAATTGCAGTTATTTCCTTTCTATGAGTTCTTCCTTTTAATATTTTAGGGCTATTTTGGTATATTAATATTGTATTTATGCTTTTATAATAATATAGGCTTCCTTTTATTAAATGGGTTTGGACAATATGATACATTCTCAAATTAAATTAGTAATAGGACATTAGAATATATTTTCAAATTAAATTAGTGAAAGAAATTTTTAAGAAGTATATCATAAAAGTAATAGGATTACATGACTAAATAATAATTATATTTCCTAGTAGTGATTACTTTTTCTACGCAAATGGTGATACTAATTTTAGAAATATTTTCCGTAGTAGATTATAAAAATAGAAAAGTATAATTTAATAACCAAACTTTTAAATAAATTACTTATTGATTTAAAATTAAGAATGACAAATAGTTTGGCACGAAAGAAAATATAGAGGCAAACCTAACCTTGTATGATTAAATATTAGGACAAAGAACACATTATCGTGTAGTTTTGTTGTTGGAAAAGGTAGGATATAGATTATTCTTATTTTTATGCTTTTACATGATTTTGTGTTTTAGTTCATATTTTTAGATTGTCGATGGTTTTCTCTTTTCGTTTTAAATAATTTATATGAAGTAAAATTTTAATTAACTTTAATTAGACAACCTAAGAAAGTAATTATACTAATAGGATTTCTAAAGTTATCATATAAGATTCCTAACGTATAGTATTATATCCAAAAATTAATAGGATTATAAGACTAATATCTAGAATTTCGATTATGTCATTTTATTATGAGTTATTATATTTAATACTATAAGATTATTTTTATCGACCGACATCGTATTCATACTTTTATAATAATATAGACTAGAATTGCTAATTTACGATCAAACTAGATCTTGAGTATTAAAAGTTCCTGTATCGTGTCAAATATATAAAAGCTTAAATTGGAAAAATAGTACTTATCTAGATTCTCTTATTTTTTTGGTGCATATATAGATTCTCTTCTGGCAACTAGCAGAGACGTATGTAGCATAATAATGACGGGTCCAATTGAACTAATAATTTTTGACGTAAAATATAAATTTATATATAAAAATTTACTAAAATTATAATAACAAATAAATATGAATCTATAACATTATATATAATAAGTTTATTACTAAAAAGTTTAAAGACTTAACACATTAAGTTTAAATTATAGATCCGTCTCCGATCCAATAAAATCACCAAACTTAAGTATTAGACAGAAAATTAAATACTGTATAAGAAATTTAAAAGATGCAGAAATTAAATACTAAACCAAAATACCAAAAAACGACCCAAAAGTGTACACTTTGCCTTGCTCGAATCTAGGGACACAGCTCGCTCCGCTTTCTTCTCCACCCAAAAAGTGACCCGAATCTTAGCGTAACCCTAACTCCAAATCCCGCGACAGTTTGATCAATAAGATGAAGCGCAAGAAATGGTCAGAAATGGAAGAACAAACTCTGCTGACAAAGTACTCCGACCTGCTCAACTCCGGCACCTTAGCTAAGCTCAAAACCAGAGAGAGAAAATTCAAACCAATTGCTGACCATGTCAACTCCGTACATCACCTACAAGACCCACTTCACTTCCCTTTCAAATGGTCCTGGCGTGACGTGTCCATTAAAGTTCAGAACATGCGTCACCAGTATCTGGGTGTCAAGCAAAAAATTAGAACTTCAAACAACGAGTTCAACTGGAAAGATGGTGAAAACCACTGGGAAAATTTCTTGAAGTATAAGGAAGTGTTTGGGGATGTTGAATTGGATATTACTAAAGAAAATGCCCCCAATAATGATAATAATATCATTGAGCTTTATGGTGATGAGGGTGTATTGGGTTTGGGATTTGGGATCGATAGCGAGGAGTTCGAGGACGAGGGGGAAGATGATGAGGATGGTGGAAGTGGGGAGGGAGAGGAAATGAGGAAAGGGTTTTGCGGAAAAAGGATTAGGATGGTGGGTGGGCAAGTGTTGGAGTTAAGGGATGTTGTGGTGAGGAGGGAAGAGAAGAGGAGAGAGAGGGAGTGGATTAAGGAGAAGGGTATGTTGGAGAGAGAAGAAAGAAGGAAAAGAATGAAATTGTGCAGGGAAAGAAGAGATGATGAGAGGGATGATGAGATTGAGATAAAGGGGTTGATGTTGGAAGAGAGGCAGATGATGTGGGCAAAGAGGGAGTGCGAGAAACGGTTGAGGTTAGAGAGGGAATTCGATGAGGAGAGGAGGCGAAGGATGAAGTTGGAGGAGAAATGGGAGGAGGAAGAAATGGAGTGGAGGGAGCGTTTGGTGAATATGCAGATTGAACACGAAAAGCAAATGATGCAAATGCATGCTGATGCTTGCCAGAACCAAACGAATTTGCTGGGGATCATGGCTCGGTTAGTCTGTCAATTTTTTGGCTCGGCGAATGATGGATTGGGTGGTGGTTTGGGGACATTGTCAGCTCAAGTTTTGCAAAACTTGCATCCGGGGGGATTGAATGATGCTGGGAAGCCAGATGCTGCTTCACCTTCTGAGTTTTTGTAGACTGTAATTAGCTCCTTTTATTATATTCGTAAATGATGTTATACTCGATAAATCTATGTATTTAGTGCTTTCTTCTAATAAAATTGATTGGGATCATTTCCTGAATAAATGAAATGCTCGTCAAGCATTATTGATAATTCTGAGTTGCTTCCTTTTAATGGTACTTATGTGACTTCAGTGGTTGTGCAGTTCGTCACGAGAACTCAATTTTTTTCAGTTTAGTGAAGATCCATTGACAATGACATACATCTTTGAATGTATGATGCTTAAAGATTGAAATGTGGTAAAAACTTTGATAAAAGCAGTGGTTTTTTGTATGTTTTTCTTTCAGGAATTAGGATATGATGAGCCGTCTTGCAAGTCATTTACAGCCACAAAGGTGGGTCTGTGCACGGGTGAGTCCTTTGGAGATGGTTTTCTATAGGACTACAGAGTAGTGCAGCACATGTGACTCTGAGTTGATATCTCAAACTCTGCAAGGTTCAGGAAGTGGTTGTGTCATAGTTAAAAGCTCGATTCTAACGAAAATAAGGTTTTTTATTACCTATAGTTGTTAATAGGTATTGCTGCTAAGGGTTTTGGGAGAAGTTAAGAGAGTCGTGATGCTTTTATTTTCAGAATTTCATAGACCAATAAATTTTGCACAATTGATGGGTTGGTGAACTTAAGATGGGTCTCTTGGTAATGGCTATGCAATAATTCATGACCAAAGAGGCTTTCTTTTAAGTTGATGACTCGTTGGTGCACAATTCTTAGTTTAGCATAGTTTCAGGATTTTCCGTATATCTCTATAAGTATCTCCATGGGTTGTAAGCTTCCAGTCCAAATATCAGACCAAAAATCTAAGTCTCTTGCCATTTCCATCTTTGAAAGCTATGTTTTTGGAGAATAAATCTCACCCTTTTCTAGTCTTGTTTCCGTAGACTCTTTCTATTTAATGTGATTATTGGAAACCAATCCCTTTGATCCTGTCTGTAGACAACTTTCTGAGACAGTTTCTGTTTGGAGCCCCTGCTTCTGTCCATTTCCCAAAGATAGCCTCTCAATCCTATCTAACCTATTGTCCACCTTTGCTGGAATTTTGACTAATTATGAGAGATAGTGATTTGGAATGGAACTAACTGTTTCTCAAGTTCAACCTACCTCCAACTGAAAGATACTGTATTTTCCAGGGCTTGCAACACAATCTTTAACCGACTTTACTGCAGCTTTAAGTCTTTGCAGGTGAAGTTTCAAGTTGACCTTCAGACTGCCGTCCTTTATCTACTTCAAGGTTTCCACAAATGTTATGGACACTGTTTGAATTAGCGATATCTGGTGAGCTTTTCTCTAAGGTACATTGGGAGGTGAAGCAGATAGTGATCCAAATGTACTGGTTATATAACATATGACTTCTGTTTGCTTGAACTTGGATTAATGCCTAAGGACAGAGTTCCTGAAGAGTTCCATCTATTATTAGAAGTTTTGGGGACACAGCTACAACTAAAGGAACTTATAAATGGTAAATCTTGAAGAATCAGAAGGTACTACTCCTCTCTGTCTCCCCTCTTTTTGTATTGAAAAAGGTAAGTATCCTTCCGTCCCATTTTATGTGAAGGTGTTTGACTAAGCATGGAATTTTAAAAAGAAAGAAAAAAAACTGTCAAATTAGGTTTACATCATCAGGGAAAGCGTTGCCAATTAAGATGGATGGATAAACTACTTAAGTCCAGACATAAGAAACTTGGCATAAGGAAGAAGGCGCCATCATCAAGCTCCATGCCCTCCTTGACAAACAGTCTGACAACCGTATAATTATACTTTAAATTTTTTAAATTCTACATCCTATACGGATACTACTCAGACCATTTATGTACTAGAATCTTGATATTGTGAATATGCATGTTCTTTTTGGAATATGGGTGATCATTGGCAACCAATTTAGCATATACCTATAGTGGTTCGAGCCTTTTCTCCTTACCAATGTCCTCAATCATGGGTGCTTGTTTGTTTAATTAGTTCTACTACATGTTTTGAACGCATAACATATTTGGTATGTTAGGTGATCACTTATAATGAAGTCAAGAACTGCGGGAATTCTCAATGAGGAAGCTAATAAGTGCGGTTTTATGGATCTCAATTATGAAATAACCATTACTTGAACCAAAAATCTTCCTCACTTGGTTCTCTTCCATGCAACAAGGTGCCTTAAATATGAAGCTTGACTTAACAAAAAGTTGTTATTGGTGATACTGACATAATTGAAGTCATCCAGCACACTTTCATTGATCTTTCCTTCACTTTCCTTGTCCAACTTTAGTTGGGGTTGCAAGGAAAATTACACACTTGTGATAGTATTTCTTAATTGTCGGTTCTGAAAACAGAAATAAATCACAACAAATTGTTATATAAATCAATCTTTATTTAAGTACTAGCAGAGTTAATAAAGAAATGTGAACAATTCTGTATATTGAAGTGTGATGGTTTATCAAGTACTGATTAAGTTGGGTAATATTACATGAAAGATTAGGATTTTTTCAATGATGTAGTTGGTTGAGTCTTCTACGTTTCAATTGCTAAAAGGATCACAAATTCATATTAACCCAAAGGGCTATACTTTTGATGAGTAAGTGCGGGTTGACGCGATGAGGTAAATGTGTGCGGTTTAAACGGAGTTGAATTAATAAACGAATTAGATCGTAACTCGCTAAAAATCTGCTTGGGTTAATATGAACGTTTTGATAACGATAAATAAATGAATAGGTTAATTATTTAATTCGTTAATACAAAATTATCTTTATTGATTTATTTGTTTGCTCTATTATAAAAAAAAATATTAGTTATAATTAAGCTAACATTTTTTTTCCTTTTATTTATCATGACGTGGATCTTTGTGATTGTGCTACAAAAAAAACTCACTACCTAGCCCAGCTAATTTCAGAGGGTGTTCGTCTAGCGATGAACAACTACATAAATCAAATCTGGATAAACAATATACTCCAGCCAGTAGCTCCAAATATGCCTGCCAATCTAACTCATGTCATGAGGGAAGCATGGAACTTTCCAACCCACTTCGTACCCATTCACAGCACAACTCCACCAATGGAGTTACCTTTCTTCACACTGGAAGTGGTGACAAACATAAACCCTGTATTCACTCCCTGAAATATACAGCCAGACATACCCCATACTTCCCATGACAGAAAACACCACACATGCACATCCAGGGTTCTCCTCAGCAACACGCACACCTAAGTCCAGTTCAAATGGATCAACCAATGGAGGAAGAGGTGGATCCAATCAACTTAATACCAGAAAACATAATGGAAGATTCAAACCTCGACGAAATAAAGGTATTTCTATTCATGGAGACGCAGGAGCAGAGGCAGATTCTTTACTGTCCAATGGCACTTTACAAGTGCACAATGGACATAAGGCCTCCTGTAGACCCAAAAGTGGGTCAGCATGTGATGGTTCTAGTGCCATTTCAGAGGAGGAACCCGATAATCGCAACAAGATTGAGGGAGAATGGAGACATACACAACCACAACATCAACATGAAGAGCTACTACCTTCATAATTTGGAATATTCGTGGAGGAAACAACGAGGCGTTTAGGCTAAATTTTAGAGAATTGGTTGATACTTGATAATAGGCTAAATTCACATAATTTAGCGTATGTTTATGCTCTAACTTAATGATGCTTCACTGTCTTAACGATTATTAAATGATGATAAGTTGGCTCTAATTGTGATTTTTGTGTTTCACAGGAGTATAATGCACTATTGAGGACTTAGGATGGTGATTGGTGCGAAATTGAAGAAGAACAGCCCCATGGAATAATTTATGGATGACTTGAAGGATGAAGACGCTTGGGACAGAATGAAACCTCATTAGCGCGGACATTAGCGCGAGTGTAGCGCGCCCACGCTAGTCCAGCAGACCAGGCAGACAGAAACCCCATTAGCACGGGCATTAGCGCGAGACTAGCGCGCCCGCGGTAGTCCAGACAGGAAAAATAATTCGAAAGGGGTATTTTTGGAAGTTCGGGGCCAATCCACTTAACCTATAAAAGGTTCAATTCGCGCAAAGGAGTAGATAATGAAGGTTTAGGTTTTAGAACAAAAAAAAACAAGGGCAAGAGGCAAGGAGGCAATTGGGCATCAATCAATATCTCCTTCTTTTGTGCTTTTACCTTTGCTTATTAATTCTTTTGTAGTTTTTATCATTATTATGAGTAGCTAACTTTTCTAATCTAAGATTTTAGTAGAACCCGTTGCGGGAAGATTTTATTGTGATATTAATATAGTTTTGGTTGGTTGTTAATCTCTATTTGTTCAACTACGTTCTTGTTGTAGTTGATTGAAGGGCCCTCAATTAGTTGTGCCTATTTATTATGTATCTAATTGAGAGAGAGTGTATATTTAGGTAGTTGTTTGAACAACACCACTCCCAAAGTATAGGCGAGAGTTATAACCGAGGGTTTAGAGGTTGGCTTAGAGATAACGATACCTCGGGTGCAATCTAAAGTGAACTGTAATGCAATCTAGCTAGCATAACTTGAGAGAGTGCGTCTTGTAAATTATCATAATTACTTGAGAGAGATTTATGGTAGCTGGATTGTTCATGATTAATAGAGACAACCAAATCAAAACTATAGGAAGTATACAAGAAGGAAGTTCACCAACGAGGGAAACCATAACCTTAGACCTTTAATCCAATTGTTTACATCTTATTGTTAGTTAATCTTAAGTTTATTATTTATGTTCAGCTGTAGTAGTAGAAACAACACAAAGTGATATACACAACATTTGAGAAAGTTGACTATTGAGAATCTAGTAATCTAAACACGACATTTGATACGTTAATTCCCTATGGGATTCGACTCTGGGCAAAATACCCGGATTATATTTGCAATGCCCGCTTAGTCTTTTAATAGACATAGTTGAGCGTGATCAATACTCACCATCCAAGTATGGTCACCCTTTTGGAGACCAAAATGGACAGCCACCTTCCACTTCTTAATCTGTTTGGGTTCTCAGATATGATAGAAATTCCGGCAGATGGGCAATCAGGTAGTATGGTTATTCTGTGGGATCACTCTATTGCTAATGTGCACAGTTTTGTGCGTAGAAGCCAGGAGATAAGTTTCACTATAGAGGTAATTTCTACAAAAAAAATCTTGACTATTTACTTATATTTATGCTAGTACTGATAAAGTTCTAAGAAACAAAATGTGGCAGAACCTTATAGAACAACATGCATCCTACACAGGCCCATGGCTTGTGGGAGGAGATTTTAATGATGTCCTTAATGAAAATGAAAAAATAGGTGGTAAAATTATTAATAAAAAACGTTATAAGCTTTTACGGGATTGTATAAACAATTGCAACCTTATAGACCTAGGGTTTAAAGGATGCAAATTCACCTGGTCAAACTATAGGAAGAAAATAACGGCCTAATTATGGAAAGACTTGACAAAGTCTTTGTCAATGAGGAATGGATGAGTCTATTCCCTAAGGTCAATGTAACGCATCTTCCTAAAACACACTCTGACCATAATCCTCTTCTAATAGAAATTATCCCTAAAAAATATTGTTGTGGCCAAAAACCTTTTAGGTTGGAAACATTTTGGTGCAGGAATTCCCAATTTATCAACCTTGTGAAGGATAGCTGGAATGATACTAGCTATACCCTAGCATCTACAAATTTCCTAAGTAATATTAAAAGGTGGAAAAACATTCACTTTGGTGATGTCTTCAGAAATAAAAATAAAATATTGGCTAGACTCAAAGGAATCTAAAACTCTCCAAATTATAGTACTAGCCCTTTCCTCAAACAACTAGAAAATACCCTCCTAAGTGAATACAACAATCTCCTTAAAATTGAAGATGACTATTGGAAACTTTGAGCTAGAATTTTATGGATTTAAGATAGAGATGCAAATTTTTCACATCATGGCTTCCAATAGACATCGTAGAAATAAAATTACGTTTTTTAAAGATAATCTTGGTAACTGGATAAATGACCCTAACGCAATCCTTGTCCATACAACTCAATATTTCCAAAATATTTTCACTACCAATCACAGTATGACAAATTGGATCAGCATAAAAATGAACAATAACAATTTCAAAAAAATAGATCTCTCACTTCTCCACAAACAATTACATCCATCTGAGTTGGTCAATGCCATTTTCGCCCTAAAGCCATACAAAACTCCAGGTCCTAATGGCATTCACCCTTTTTTCTATCACAAATATTGGGACATAGTAAGTCGTTCTGTCATTGATCTTTGCCTACAAGTTTTTAACACCCAAATTCTTCCTCCTGGTATCAACAATACTTTTATCTGCCTAATTCCTAAAGTGCCCAACACTGACAATTTAAAAAACTTTAGACCTATAGGCCTGTGTAACACAATTTACAACATTATTACCAAGATAATAGCAAACATAATTCAACCACACCTGAATAAAATAATTAATCCCTTCCAGGCTAGTTTTATTAAAGGTAGAAGGGCTTGTGATAATGCAATTATTATCCAAGAAATTTGTAACCATTTTAAAAAAATAAAAGGCAATAAATCCAACATGATTCTAAAATTAGATCTTGAAAAAGCTTTTGATAGGCTTGAATGGTCCTTCATTTATCGAACCCTAAGCTATTTCAACTTTCCCCGGATGATAAAAGGCTTAATAATAAATTGCATCTGTACTAGTTAGATTGCTATCCTAGTCAATGGAACAACAACTAAATTCTTTAGTCCTAGTAGGGGCATTAGACAAGGATGCCCTCTCTCCCCCTACATTTTTATCTTATGTATGAAAATGTTATCCCAAACAATTCTCAACTGAGTGGATACTTGTATGTGGGATCTAATTCACCTAACTAACAAGGACATGGGTGTATCCCATTTAGTTTTTGCCGATGACCTCACCCTTATGGCTAGAGCAGATTTAAAAAACTACAAAATAATTGACAATTGCTTAAAATCCTTTAGTGAGTTATCAGGACAAAAAATCAACCTTCAAAAATCTAAAATCATCTTCTCCACTAATTGTCTTATAAATATAGCCAAAGACATTGCAAATGGCTTTAACATCAACATTAGCCAATCGTTTGGCAAACATCTTGGTTTTTCAATCTTGGACGAAAATCCTAAAACTAAGGACTTTTAATTTATTATAGACAAAACGCGTAGCAGGCTATCAGCCTGGAAAATAAAGTTTCTAAATATTGCGGGTCGTACCACTCTAGCCCAATTAACTTTGAACATCATTCCAAACCATACAATGCAATACACTATAATTCCTACCAAAATTCAAAAACAAATAGACCAAATTCAAAGAAATTTCATCTGGGGCACTACTAATGAAGGGAAAAAGTTACACCTCGTGAACTGAAAAATCATTACCAGCACTAAAAAACTGGGAGGTCTTGGTCTTAATAATGCAAACTCTAAAAATATTGCTTTGCTGAGTGGTTTAACTTAGCAAATCCTTTCTAATCCAACCACTCCCTGGGCAAGCATTCTAATCAATAAATATAGCACCAAAAGATCAAAAAATCATTCATTAATTTGAAAAGACAGCTTAAAAGGATGGACCATCTGTTCTAAAGCCATTCTATGGCAACCTAGCCAAAATTCCACTCTCAACTTATGAGATACTCGTTGGATCCCAAATTACCCACCATTAAGAAACTGTATTGAGGGACCTCTCCAAGCACATGAGAGCAATCTTCAGATAAGAAATATCTATCATAATGGAAATTGGTCATTCTCAAAAATATCCTTCAAAATGCCTACTAAAGTGGCAAACAATATTAAAAGCATTCCACAACCCCTTAGCCATGAAAATTGTGACAACCCAATATGGAGCTTTAATAACAATGGTCAATTCACCACCAAAATCAGCTATCAATTAATTAACAACACTAAACCAGCAGCACAGGATTTCGGCTGGATATGGTAGTTACATTGTCCGAACAAAATAATATTCTTTCTTTGGCAATGCCTCCATGATAAAATTCCTACACGTCAGTATCTTCATCACATTGATATTAATATTGATCCTCAATGCACTATATGTCGAACAAATGAAGAAGATATTATACACATGTTCTTGTTATGCCCTAAAGTTGTAAACATCTGGAGATCCTTAGGCATCAACGTCCAAAACATCATTGGACATAATCATTGGCTGATCAACCTAAAAGATTTGAACACAATAACCATCTCGTCAACTATGGAATGGGGTAATCTTCTTCCGTTCCTTATATGGGGAATCTGGATTAACATGAACAAAAATAATTTCAATAACACAAACTCTCCCCCAAAACTAACAACTTTGATGGGCAAAGCTTCTGAATATAATTTACTAAGCATAAAGGGTGGCCCAACTCAAACAAAAATAACTGTTAATATAAGTTGGCATAAACCCCTACAACATTGGTATAAACTAAACAACGATAGTGCACACAAGGATGACACACAAATATCAGGTGTAGGAGGTGTGATCAAAAATCACACGGATAAGTGGATCCTTGGCTTCCAAATGCAACACACAACTACTTTTCCTCTGCATACAGAGCTACAAGCAATTCACGAAGGCCTACAAATTGCAAGGAAATACAATCTCTTTCCGCTGGAAGTGGAGACCGACTCAACTAAAGCAATAAAGGCAATACAGCAGCACCATTTAGTCTTCTCTAATCTTGTTTTTGCTTGCAGATCATTAATGCACCACCAGAAGGACCTGCTTCTACGACATAATTTCCGGGAAGGCAATCAAGTGGCGGATAAGCTTGCAAAAGACACCACAAAGGGAAACTACAAGCAGCTCTCCCCTCAGTATCCAAAAATCCATGTACTACCGCCTCCTTTTGTGATGAAACAACTGATTTTGGAAGAAAATGGAGCTTGTCTTTTTTGTAAAATTTTTATCTACTGATGCTTATAATAGACTAAGAATCTTAGGCAATCAATGTATTGCATGTGACAATCCACCAATGTGTGGTAATTTTCCTACTATCTATAACCAACTGAACTTTATCTAGCTAGTTTATAATATATCTACCAGTATTATAAAAAAAACAAGATATTTGTATTTTGATTTTTGTTCTAAGTGCGGTATTTATTAATAATATCCTTTATATTATATATATACTTAAACAGAAAGGAGAATTTGCAAGGCTTCCGTGAAAAGGACCTAAATGTTTTCAATGAGTGTTAGTATATTTTTCGGCCAAACAATCATTCTGATCTTAATACAATACATAAGAATTTCCAAGCATCACCACAAACGTCAGCACATATCTGTAGACTAAGATTGTATTAGCTCTTTTTTAAGATTAATAAAATGGAGTTGAACACGAGCACTGACCTTCTTTAGAGAGCTTTTACTTTATCCTAGTCAAAGTTCTAAAACAAGGTATTATAACTGTTTGAAATGAATTTGGTTCATCTCTTTTGAGCTTTAATTTTGCCTGAGTTGTATGGCTAATGTAAGTTGTTTATATTACATTCTTTAGAGGGCGGCTTTTTCCTGAATCCTGTGTGAATACAAAATACTTTGTATATTGAATTGTCTCGCCTAAAGGTTGACATGGACCGAATTGATTCGGTTTTTATCAAAATCGAACCAAACTAATATATCGGGTTGGATTGGAATGCTTTTGTCGGATTTTTCGAGTTTTTCATTTTTTTTTTTTGTTACATGAATATTATTTCAATCTTACTTTGTTAAATTTTTTATAAGTAAATATATGTCTAGTAAAAATTGAAAAAAATGACAAACATGTGATCTATTAACATATTCTTAGGGAAGAATTTTCTTAGTAACATATGATAGTTATTTTTTTAATCACCTGACAATAATTTTTCGTTAATGCATACTTTCGAGGTTAACTGAATTTATTAATTAAACATTAAAATTAATGTATAATAACTATATAATGATATATTCTATTTAATTTTTAATTATCAAAATACCACTTCAAATTCGAGAAAAGTTATAAGAATCTAATAGATTTTGACATATGAATATGGAAGAACAAGAAATTGATACATTTCACTACACTTGATAAGAAAGTGATCAGATAACACATTATTTAAAGTAAACAAAAATAGAGCACTTCATATTTAACTAAATATTACATCCCATTAGAGAATTGCAAATATTTACAGATATTTTTTTTAAAGAAAATTCTATGAAAGCATTAAAAGTATATATAAAAATTATTTATTTATATGTCGGTTTGGTTCAAATTTTTTTGCTTAATACCAAATCAAATCAACCCAAACATAATCAGATTTTTTAATCGGTTTAATTTTATTTTTCGATTCGATCCGGTTTTCCGGTTCGATTTGTATTGCCCTTTCTTTTGAACTATGACTTCGCCAAGCTGATTAGCATATTTTTAATTTTTTTTTTATTTAAAAGTTTTTGTGTGTGGGGATATCTCTAAGAGAGGAGGTAAGGCAACATTTTGTTTTGTGCTTCACTATAATCCAAGGCCAAATTAAAAAGCAGTTGGAAACTATTCCAACAGAATGCAGTAATTGTGGGAGGTTTGTTTGCCTTTTCTCTTTTGGCCTCCCCTTATAACTAACATCAAGTGATACTTTCATTTAAATAGCAAGCAAGCCCAACTGAAAGATCTTATCCTCCTTCGACCTTTTCTATGAAAGCACACCATCTAAATTTTTAAATTTTTGTGTGACAAAAGCAAACATTTCCTTAATTTACACACCAAAGAGGATTACGACTTTGAATTTAGAATCACTCAAAAACACTACTGTATGTCCACATCTTCATAGCAATTTGGTTAGGACTTTGTGACAATCTTAAACGGCAAGGTTGTTTATATTCAAATTAAAGGTTTAAGTTATACGCATTAATTATATAAAGAATTTTTACGCTATCCGTATAATTTAATATATCTTATAATGAATCAGTTCTAATAGATATTTCAGGTTATAAACCTTTTTCGTACAAGTAACTAGAATTAATGGTGTAAAAAAATATTATGTAATGTATACGAAAAGCTAATAGTTAATCCTCCCACAGTCCATACTCCATACCATGCCTCCTTATCCAATAATGAGACCACGCCAATAAAGCATAGTCCCACCAGCCTTGATTATCACAAAACCAAAGAAAATCCAACTCCACACTGCTCCTCCAATGTGAATATATTACAAAAAGTAGGCTTAACCTCTTTTCATTTCGTTTCTTGCTTTCCATTCAGTTCCAGATAAAATTTTGTCGTAATGGAATTGAGTTACCCCTTTCCCACTTCGTCCTCAAAAAATATTTCTCTTGCCATAATAAGGTACAATCATCACACACAGCACAATACCCGTGAAAACACCTTTAATATTATTCAAAAGTAGTATTATGGTTTTAGTGGGAACCTTTAAATAAATTACTACTAATAATCAGAATCAAATTCAACCTTTAAATTTTTAAACCCCAATTTACAACGTTTTTAAAATGAAGAATTAACTTAAACAGCCATTCATTTAACAACGTAAATTAAAAATAGCCGGTTAAGATATTATATATACATAATTTATATACTATTTGTGTATAATTATGAATAATCTATATATATGACTAAAAAAAATAAACAATGAGTGTCGATGACTATTTGTGCAAAAAAAGTTTCAAAATTTTCAATTACTTTTTACTTAAACATCTATGTTTCTCTAAAAATATTGGATTCAGTTCAAAAGTTAAATACTACATATATATATATATGCAAAAGGAACCTTTTCTAGTACATTTCCACAAATTCACACACGCACACGCACTAACAAAAGGTTAGTTACTTGTCCATATAATTATACCAAAATATAAGTGGAGAAGCATAATACCAAAAAAGCAAGATTCTCTAGAGGAAAAAAAGCAGAGCTAGTTAGAATGGGGAACAACATAGGAGGAAATAAGAAGAAGACAAAGGTGATGAAGATTAACGGCGAAATCTTGAAGCTGAAGACACCAGTGACAACCTCGGACGTAGTAAAAGACTACCCAGGTCATGTTTTATTAGAATCAGAAGCAGTGAAGAAGTTTGGCGTCAGAGCTAAGCCACTGGAACCAAAACAAGAACTGAAGCCAAACAAAATATATTTCCTCGTTGAATTGCCTCTGTTTCCTAAAGAAGAAACTAGTAGGGTTCCAAGAAGAGTGAAATCTGCTGTTCAGATGAGTGCAAAGGATCGGCTCGAGTGTCTCATGTTAACACGAAGATCGGCTTCTGATTTGTCGATTTCGAAGCCGAATAATGGACCTGTTCAGTTGAAGATGAAGCTGCCGAGGACTTTAGTACAGAAGCTGGTAGAAGAAAGCAGAGATGAAACAGAGGTGGCTGAGAAAATTATGGATCTTTGTATGCCAAATTCCAGTTATGGCAGATAGTTTTTGCTTGGTTTGCACCTCTCTTAACTTTTTTTCTTTCTTTTGGTTTGGTTGTGAAGTACAGATGATAAGGTCAAATTTAGTTTCAAGAATTGCATATAATTTTACAGGACCTTCTTCTTGCCTTTTTTCTTTAATGGAACGATCTCTTTATTTGGTGGTAGTATTGTTATATGTATTGATTGTGTTGTTCAATTTTGTTTTAACCATCTTTTTCTGTGTTAACAAAAGGATTATAAATGTAAATTAGGAAAATAAGGTTGTCTTAATTTGGTGGTTTGGTTGAGAGTTAAGGATTGAGATTTGAGACAATTTGTCAAGGATGACGGCTATGTTGGATGTAGCCCTTATCCGTACCACTTCTATTTTGGTTTCTTCTCTCTGTCCCAATTGGTTTGGCATCATTTTCTTTTTATTTGTACAGAAAAAATTAACATTTTTCATATTTAAGTCATTAAAATAGTTTTACCTTCCCATTTTGCCAATTGACAGTACAATGAACAAATTATTTGATACGAGGACAGTACTTGTGATACTTTATATTTTTCTTGTGTCCAAATGGCTCTTATTTTTTTAAGCTTAGTGTTCAGCTAATTAACGACAAACAAGTAGTAGTACACAGTGAATATATATATATATATATATCTTTCTTAAGATGGGAACAATAGTACAGAAAAATAAGAAACGAGAAAGGGTTTGTGTTGGCCCGTTTCTGTTTAGAAAGTTTGATTTTAATTAGGAGTTTAAAGTCGTCTGTTGAAGGACAAAATAAAAAATAAAATTAAAGACAATTTTCCTTTAAAAGTATGCATTCCTGATTCCAGAGTATTAGATTTTTATTTGTTCGTTTTGACTAGGTATAAATTATGTGGTAATGATTAGCATCAGGATTTACTATTATTGATAGAGTTTTTAGTCTTAGCAATTAACAAATAAAAATGCTTACACTCTTCAGTAAAATACATGAAAGACATCAAAGTATGTAGGTCATTAACATGAAATGAGAAGTATAAATTGCTTTTTAACGTATAAGATAATTGACATAAAAAACTATATGGAATAATACCTTTAGAAACTTGCTTTCAGTTTAAGGGTACCTATTAGAGATCAAAAGAGGAAGTAAACAATATAAAACCCTTTGCGTATATCAATTTAAATAGTGTCACAAGTCTGAAAAAATATCCAAGAAATCTTCTAATTAACCAACCAGTGATCAATTACATGGCAGATAATAGTTCATTTAAAAATCCAGAGTGTAGATTTTTATTTGTTCGTTTTGTCCAGGTCAAGACTGAAATAAAACAAAAGCTGGGAAAGGAAATCATGAAGAGATTAATTAGAAGATAAGATTTTGGTGGGCACAAAGTTAGTGATGCACTAGCTATTGTTTGCTTCAGTGGGCGAAAATTGGCTAGCTTTGTTGGCCTATCCTATCAGATGAAACATGTAGATTTTTCCCCATTTACCTCAGTTATTTCCGAATATATTTGGTATTATGAGGAAAACAACTAACTTTTCGGTTTCATCCAAAGAAATGATAATGAAACTTTTGTTGAGATGGCTGCAAATACAACAAATTATAATGAAGGAAATTCCAAACCACAAATTTGCATGTACTAGACTCATAATCCACTGTTTTAATCTATTCGATCGACAACATCTAACTTTAGTCCTATTTAATTACCCCTGCGTAAAGGTAAATTAGAGTCTCCAACTCAGTATTCACAATCACCTCTTAGAAGGGAAAAAGGTAGAGAAAGAGAGTAAAAAGAAGGCAGAAGTTGAAGTGAAGAACTCATCAATCAGTCCAACACAAGATTCCCATTAGCATCATAAGAAATTTTGCCAGAAAATTCCAAAGGTCGACACTTTTCTCCTTTAATAATAGTTCTCTTCCATAGTGCATTTTCATCTTCCCAATCTACTAATTGATCATCTTCAACATCATCATGTTTCATTTTCCTCCAAGATAACATTTTGACCATCAATAGAGCTTTACTACTTATGCTGCTCTCTAACCTTTCCATTGGCCTTTTACCACCCAATCGCACACTACTCTTGTTTTTCTTTTTCTCTTCTCTTTTGTGAAATCCACCTCCACATAAAAATACCCTCATTAATAATACAACCATGATTTCTAGCAAAGTAATAAAAGAAAAGGAGACAGAAAATAAAGAGGAGATCAAAGGAAAGAAAGCAAATTAAGTTGGAGATGAATTGTTGTTTCCACTAGGGTTATGGCTTTATACTAATTAAGTAGGAAGACCAATATTACTATTTTCTACCATACACAGAAGAAAAGTCATAGCCTCAAGGGAAATTCCTATTGCCTTCATTAAATTGACTATGACAAGGCATTACTACTCCTCGATCGGTCCTCGGTCCTTGCAATGGAATGGATGAAAAAAATGAACAAATTAAATCTTGAACGACGATAAATCAGACAATAAATGAAAAATTTATCAAAAGAGATACAAATATTTAACGTGATTCGGCCAATTAACCTACGTTCAGGACGGAGATGAGCAGTCCACTATAATAAAATAGAGTACAGGATAACGAGAGAACAACCTCACGAAGAGACAAACACAAGTGACACACTAACATTTGTCCCATTAAGTTCTCCCCCTAAACACGACTCTCAAACACCATATGGCTACATTATATATGCTACCGAATGAGAAGGAATGAAACCTTAATTTATAGAGGTCCAAACCTTTTTCTACAAGAAAAAGGACTAGCCAAACATAGAGAAATTATAATTTTCTTTTACAAAAAGAAAAATCTAACTATGATAAATATGTTATCCTTTCGTTCGAGATATAAAAAAACCAATCATGGTTAAAAAATCCGGATAACCCAGCAGAAAATGTTGCCGTGAGGAAAGTGTTAATTATACGTACTGACTTGACTCTGCTGACTTGAGTCGTCTCTGAACAAAGACAAACACTAGAAGCATTTCTCTACATGCGTTCAAAGTAAAAATTTGGACTTGAATAACTGAAATTTGCAAACGTCTTGGCAACTTCACGCGTTCTTCTATATTTTGTGTTCATTGTTGAATGCTGATATTTTTTTTTTTTTTTTTTTGCGCGCATATAGTTTTAAAGAAGTTATTAATTATTATTTACTTAACAACCATGATATAACATATCTGAACCGAACTTAAAATCTCTATCAGCTAAATTGAATTCTGTTAAGGTTGTTGCCTTCCCTTACTCGATTCGACTTTATATTATGGGATTTTATAAAAATAGTCGGTCATAATTATTATTTACTTTTTTTAGTTATATGCATAGATTATACATTGATTATACACATATAATACATAAATTATGCATATATTATATCGTCACCGGCTATTTTTAGTTTAAGTGTTTGGATGAGCGGCTATTTGGGTTAAATCCCTGTTCTTTACTGTCCAAACAAAATCGAGCCGTTTTGCCAAAGATGATTTCTCGCGATAACATTAAGAAACATAAACAGCTGCCATCTCTTTGTTTTATTTTTTGTTAGTTTGATTTTTTTATTGTGGACATAAGAAGTCATTGAACGTGGCAAAAATTAACGCACGTGTATCGAATATTTGAATTTCCACAACCAGAATCCAGTAACAATGTTGGTGCTGTCATTACATAAGGTGCTTTCCTCTTATATTTTTACCAAGAATTATATTTTCGCTTCTCTCACAGTTTATTTTGCATGTGTGATCGATGTAAATTTCAATCGCAAACACTAACCAAATAATGCCTTGAATTATTGCTGTGACTTTCCTTAAATTTCATTTCTATGTGACCTGTGTGCCTTTTTCAAAAGGAAACGCTTCGGTTTTAACCAAGAACATTAGTCGATCAAAGCCCAAATAAATCCAGAACCCCCCCNTTGCTTGTTCTTACGATTTCTGAGTATATCCTACAGATTCCGCCTTAATCTTTTCGGCATACGCTAAACCTTACTTTGGCAGAGGAGGGGTTTTGCACTCCACTTTTTAACTAGTACTATTTCATGTAAATACAATAAGAACTCAACCATCATAAAATATCAACTCTATTTTAATCATCTGTCCAAACAAGACCGAACGCTTAAAATTAGAAGATAGGAGTATATGACACGGGTTTGTTCATTTTTAATTTGTCACCAATTGACCGTGGTATGTCACGTAGTCCAGAATAGAACATGCGCAACGGAAGCAACCAAATAAATCAGGCACCTAATACATGTAAACTAGATAATGTTATAACCACAAGATTAGAAGCACTAACCTCTTAAAATCGTTGGACAAAGCTTCCAAACAGCAAGAATCCAGGGATGCAGTCTTCTGCTATATGCCTAATAAAACCTTGGACGATTTTGCTTTTGGATGGGCACAAACAATACAACTCTAAAAGTAAGTAATTAGGTGAAATTCGTCCTCCTTAAGTAGAGTTATTTTTGGCCGAAAATTGTCTTCCAAAAGCGTGTAGGATTCTACTTGCACAACGGATGACTTTTTTCCCATGTCACTTTTTACCCAAATCTTGTCCAGATTTTTACTAGGTATAGCAGGGACCACAAAAATAATAAGAGGTACCAATTATAGCATTAATTCGAAATTAGCATGAATTAATTCTTACTATAATTAATTACAATTTATTCCACTACAAAACTGCAATTGAACTTCTCAGTACGAATTTCAAAAATTCAGTAACATTTATTTTAATCCCCCATGTTAAGATCTCAAATACCAGTTAATTAAATTAAATCACTGAAAATTTAATTTAATCAACTAATTAAATCCTTTACAATTCCGTTTAAACTATTTCATGTGACAGATACAAAATTCACCGGCCGGGACATGAAAACTTATAAGCTTATATAAAGGGGTATCATCAAACTCAAAACCGAGTCAAGGGTTCTATCAACTAATTATTATTC
>ML321315.1:6050-26475 GCA_005239505.1 Nicotiana paniculata
GGGGGGGGGGGGGGTTATTAGATGGCCCTCCACTTTTAGTAAATAATTGAAGCCTTGGGTAGTTGAGGCAAGGATCCTGACCTGTTGCCTAACCTTTTTTGCTTGCGTTCTCAATCGAGTCTTGAGACGGCGTGGTATCATGTAGATTGTAGTGAGACAATTCGCACCGATGTAGTGGTGAAGATGGCGGAGTGTGATCTTTCATGGAGAAACATGTTATTTCAGTCAACAGATAAGTAGACAGGGTTAGTTATTCTATCATGTATGAGGATATCGATAATTGATGAAATGCGATGTGCTCATATAAGAGGCTATCCAGCCATATTAGTTTCTGAAGGGCTTTTTGTAGCAGAAATGCAACGTGGCTACCCGTGTTTTCTATTTATTTTCCTTTGTTGGGTTGAAGGGTGTCAGAAGAAGATAACTATGTTAAAATGCATAAACAAGTTTATGATTTTTTAATGATTATCTCAATTATTGCTTATAGGTAAAATGCTGTATCATATTCTATGTGCATTTGTCAGGACACGATAAATTTATGGAGACCTCCAGTTCCTCGACTGCAATTTCCCATTATTTAACTTGCCTTACTTCGTTCAACACCTAAGGGAACTGCAAGATTTGAGAAGTATAATTGCTGATCTTAAATCTCAAAGTTAGGTATTAGCTATCTGCGAGTCTTAAATGCACTTCCAAATTTGTCAATTTGGACATATTTGGATGAAGAAGATTGGATGTTTTAACACCTTTCCTTGTTTTATATGGGAACTTTTGACATGTTTCCAGATGGGAAATGTTCTGGCCAGAATGATGTGGGTAACTTATCATGGAGGTTGCTTTCCATTTAACCACTTGTTTACAAGATTGACATATACATCTCATAAGCCATATATTCATTTCCCCTCTCTGAGAACCAGGCTGCTAAGGAGAAAAATTTGGTGAACAAATTACTTATAGTAGTTGTAGAAGGGACAGCAGCCTTGGGGTTTTATTGGCCTAAAATTCTTGTAGACTACCTGAAAGATATAATCAGGCCTGTTTCTTTACCTTCTATGGCGGTTTTATTTTAGTTGTAGCATCCCTTAGCTCCCAATTACATTCTTTCCCTTATTTGAGATGTTTCTATGTCCTTTTTATGCGTCTTTTTTTGTTTTGCAAATGTTCTTGTAAAGGGTGATATTGGTCACTCAAACTTATATCTGTTTATTTCTCGTCATGTACGGAGCAACCCACACATAAGAACATGTTGTTGAGTAGAACGCTGACAATTACCGTCAATCCGGCTCCAGGGTTCTTTTTGTTTCACTTTAGTGATTTTAGCATAGAGCGATTAACTGATTAGCTTTTCAATTTTCATATGCTTATCCCATTAAGAGAATGGGATTGTTCCAATAATATTCATATGATGATTACAACAATATCTTGATTTAAAGTGTAAACTAATTTATGACCTGTGTTAGTATTTTCAAACATTAATGTTTACTTGATTAATAGGCTTGGGTAATTTTTTCAGGTCCTTCGCTAAATTGGAGCCAATAGAAAAGGTTCGTAAATTTTATATGGTTCATCTTGTAAACCCCTTACTCTTCTTTAGTATTGCATGATGGTGATTGTAATGTCCGAGATACCCTATACTTGAATAGGGGAAGATGATATTCCATTCATGAGTTGAAGGCAATTATTAACTTCTCATGTGATTCTTTTAGTTGTCTGATTTTACTTTCCTCTGTTGAAATTCCAGAAGCCATCTGCTGGCAATTGGCAGCTCGCAATGGTGGTTTTCACGGTGCATGGATCCCATGGTGGTTTGTGTCCATTTTATTCTCTATTGCCTTATTATGTTGTCTAACCCATTGCAGCTTAAGTATGAACAGTAGTTGTGCCATTCACATAGAAGCATGAGACCTGTTTGTCTATAAATTTTTTTTCCTTTTTTCTGAAACTCATTTCCAAATAAATTCAATTTTCAAATACCTTTTTCAACTTAGCTTCAAAAACTACTTTTTTTTCCTTTCAAATCTCACATTGCTTTATGTCCAAACGCCAAACAAATCTGTAGGGCCCTTTTATGGGCTGTTTTGTACATCATCATTCCACTGTTATTAGGACCATTATCTTGTGTGATCCTTGTGTACTCCATTATTTGGTGATATATTTCAGTATATGATTTCCACATGTCAAAATCTTTATATGCAACCGAAGAACTGTTAAATTCTGTGTGATTCTCATAAGCCAACCATGACTTGAAAGTTGTTCCAGTTATCTATTGCTCATGAGCAAATCTTTCTGTGCAAGACATGAAGTAGACAAATACTCTCTTGTAGTTGGTGCAGTAAATCCTAAATTTTTACATAAATAATTTTCAATTTTTCCAGATTGATATTTTCATTTATATTCCCTCAAATTTAGTAGTAGACTCTTGTTTCTGAAGTAGAAAGTTTCAGCTTGTTATGGGTGCAGCATGCTCCATTCTTGTGTAAATCTCTTCGGATCCTGTGACACTATCTCATGTAGAACTTCCTATTCAGTGAGACCCCGTCCCCTCCAAACCAAAACAAAAGTAAAAGATTGCCCTGAGCAACATTAAAATTTGACGGGGATAATGTGTCCTAATTCAATGTTTTGAGGCTTTCTTTCACCTCTTGCGTGAGAATAAACATCTTTTTTCTTTTTCTTTCTGGTTGACATTTCGTTTCTTTTTCATCTTCCATTTTCACCATCTTTAACGCAGCTTGCCTGGTTCGACGAAGTGGATGGACAAGAGACATAGATATGTTTTTTCAATGGCTATCAGCTATACCTTTCTCAGGTGGTGGTTTCAATGATGCTGCAGTTGCAGAAAGCCTTGCAGAGGCATTGACGGTGTGTTTTACTGTTTAGGATGTTTTGAATACGAGTTAGGCATTTCTGTCTCAAAGTGGTATTGTGAGGGTAGTTTTGTTTCGCTTGGTATTATTTATACATATCTTACTGTTTTACTTTCTATTACACGCTTGGCCATGTGTGCTTCCTTTTCCTTTTTAGAGAGTTTTCTGTGGGTTGAAGAGTAAAGAGGGGTTGGCTTTGGGACAAAGCCAACAAGTCACAATGCTTCTCATTTTGAAACAGAAATGCCATTGTGCTGTTTTCTGTTTTTGAGTTGGTCTAGAATCTGGTTTGTTTGGTCTAAATTTAAAAACCAGACTAGTGGTTGCCAATACTAACAGCCCTGAGTTTCTTATCAACCATGCCGTAGTGTAGGAGGAATTGATTATGTAGTGGACAGAACTTTGGTCTATGTCAGATCACAATGTAAACTGAGCTGCTTCTAAGCCTTTCTCTGCAGAACACAAATGTGTTTCTTCCTCATGCTGCATGTATATAAATATTTCACTTGACTGATGTTTCATGCAGATGTTTTCTTCACTAAATGGAAGCCAACCTCAACAAAATGTGGATGGGCAAAGACATTGCATACTTATTGCGGCAAGTAACCCTTATCCATTGCCTACACCAGTTTATCATCCACATATGCAGAATGTGGAGCAGAGTGGAAACATTGAAGCTCATACCGCTAATCGACTATCTGATGCTGAGACAGTTGCAAAGGAATTTCCTCAGGTACTGTCGTATTGATGGTCTTTCCTCTTCAAAACCATGGTGCTTCCCTCATAATCCTCCGGTTATTGTTTTTATTTTCTTGCAGTTCTCTGTTTCCCTCTCAGTTATATGCCCAAAGCAGCTTCCGAAATTAAGAGCAATATATAATGCGGTAATTATGGACAATTTTTCATTGAGTTTTTTCACTTGTTTTTAGGGTCACAACCTTGGCAATATGCTGAAGAATTTAGCTTGTCTCAGTTTGTGATCCACCGTTATTACTGTTGCATATCCGTTCAAAGACCTGTAGGATTAATTGTGTCACCCTCTGTTGAATTGAAAAGCTTCTAAATTTGATACCCATTTACAGTAGTTCTATGTTGAGGATACAGGCAGTAAAGTGATGATACTATATATATATGTTTTGTTCGATAAGTGCACATAGTTTAAGTTGTACGGAGTGCTGTTAGAGTGTTAGAGGAACTCCCTTTTTATGTTCTTTCCTTTCTGGGTGCTTAAACCATCAGGAGCATTCCAATAGCTCAAAACTATGGATTCAGATAGAGAATAGCGAATCTGAATTTGATAGTCTACACGACATTATCACTCGTTATTGCTTTGTCTTGAATAAAAAAAGACAACCCATGTGAAATCTCTAGTCCCAGTTATTTCAAACTCATTGTGCTTGTTTATCACAGGTAAGATTTACCAAGTGCTCCAGAAAGTAGATTCCTGTAAACATTGTTGCCCATTTAAAGTTGTCACCGTTGAGAGAATGACGCTTCCCTTTAGAATCCCGAAACTGAGAGTGTGAAATATCCCATAGGAGTGGAGAAACTTCTAGCTTCATCATGGGGAAGTGTGGCATTGTGGATAAGTTATTGCTTTCTCTTTAGTTCTCTTGAGATTCCCCATACTACTTGACATACTAAGTCATGGTTTCTGACTTTAGATCCTCTCATCATTCAGAAGAATGAATTATAAATGCTGCTGACTTGGCATGCAATGCTAACCTGGCATAGTCTTACTGCTGGTGATTTGAAATACGAAACATATTCCCCTTCTCATTTAGTTGACTATACTAAGTGCGAATGTGTATTGATCTAGGGAAAACGTGATCCACAAGCAGCTGACCCGCCCATTGATACATCTAAGAATCCAAACTTTCTTGTCTTAATTTCGGAAAATTTCATCGAGGCTTGTGCTGCTTTCAATCGCACTGGAACGGAAATTTCGGCGCTAAACCAGATCCTGGTCGAAATGGATATGTCTTCTGTAGCTCCAGTTTCTGCGCCGGCAGCAACTTTTGATCCAGCAGGTTCAGGCAAAATCTGGAACTCTCTCTTATATTCATGTGTTGTATGAATGCTTGCCCCATATATTGCTACTTTAAATCTATAGATATGCTTGATTCATTTTGGATGTCCTTCTCTGTTGAAAGAAGAATATTTCGTGAACATAAAGTGAGAAGTACCCTAAAGAGGATAAGTCAATAATTGTCACGACCCAATTTAGGATCATGACCGGCGCTTAGGAGCAAGTGCCCCTAAGTAAGCCTCATCGGTAATTTACAGAAAATTAGGCAGAGTTTCCCCTGTTTTTGGACTATCCCAAAAATTTTCCTGTCTCAAATCAGCAACCAAACATCCTAATAACAATTCAAAATACAATGACTTTATCAATTAACCCAAAATAAATATCTACTATTAATTGTCCACCCACTAACAACTAGAATTTACTACTTTATCTCCAACTTGGATAAGAATGAGCAATACTCAACACAAGTCTATCATAACAAAGAATACTCAAGATACTAAAGAGTTCAAAGAAAAAACCATAACAATAATTAAGATTTCCGCCCACGCGAACAAATGGGAGGCTCACCAAGAACTATCAACCTGTGCGCTCTAATTAACGAAATCCTCGCCCGCGTCAACTGCTGTCTCTGTAAAAAAAATCAGCGAGGAATGAGTCGCTAGCTCAGTGAGTAATAACACTTAACCACAACCGTTTTTATTTGGGGACAAGTCGGAAAACATGCTAGTACATCAAACAAGAAATAACATAAAAATGCCCTTTCAGAAATAATAAATAATTTTCAATCTCACCATGCTTTTTTTGTAGTATAATACAATTAGCAATTCAGTAATAGACTCGGTAACCACCGTATAATATCAATATTCACATTTTTGGGAGGTTTCAATGAACGGATCATGTGATCGGTATAACTGTGGACTTCCTCGCAAGAAGTCAAATATAACGGTAGTCCCTACTCGAGGGAAATCGGTAACGGTATGCTAGTTCTACCTTCCCACTAGCGAGGGCTATAACGGTAATCTGTAATTACAAGGTGCACCAGGTCTAACGAACCGCCATTAGCTACGGGATCCTTCAAAGTCTACTCCCATTTATACTTGTCTCCGTATCCATATATACTCATGGGAAAATATATTTAAAACAATATAGGGCATTTCGGTTCTTATAAAATCATATAATTTCATTTCGATAACAGTAAATTCAAGTAACGGTAAAGCATATCTAGTGACAACAAGCGTATTTAAATAACGGTAATCATCTCAAATAACTATTTCGGTATCATATCGAGTAAAAGACTTGTCCCACATGCAACTCAAAATAATCGGTAACATATTCATATTAAAAATTATGTGTAAATCATGCAAGTTACGAAAACACAAATTGCGGTAAGAATTACTACTCACAGTACTCGTGCCGAAATACCAAATGCTTCACCTCGAGCAACTCGTACAAATTCCTCCAATCAATCTATAATTATATAATATCGGTCTCATGTTAATTCTCTTGTTTAGGCTAATTCATGGCTAACTTAGAATGCCCAATCATCGGGGTTCATGTTTGAGTCTAATTTGTGAATTTATATTTAATCATAGAACTAGCCCATAATTCTACCAATTTCAAACTAATTAGTATAATTTACTCCTCTAAAATTTGACCTATCAGTGTTTAAACCAAGCCCTTATAGCCTTGTTATATCCATAGTAATTGTATATCTCTTTTTATATAAGAGGAAGTTGATATTTGAATTCCTTTGTACTACATGAAATTGTATAAATACAGTGAAATAATTCAACAGATAAGGAGAAGAAGGTTAACCTCTAGAGTCGAAGGAGAGCGTTAATACATTCAGTTTCAACTCCTGATTCTTCTTAAGGCCTTTGCCAAAAGCTTTCTTCTTCTTCTTTCTCTTTTCCCCCTTTTCTTTCTCTGTTCCTATCTTATTTTTTTTGTTGCCGTTTTCTTGAAGCAGAATGCTTCTTCCCTTTCCCTTGCCCTTTTATTTCAATTTGGCAGATTGTTCTGTCCATGTGACTTAAGTCACGTGAATGGGCTAAGCCCATTTGCGCTCTTTCTTCTTTTCCTTTTTTTTTGATTTGGTTTGTTTTGTTTTGTTTAGTTCTTTTTTTTCCCTATAGATAGTATCTATTATTAATAATTATATTATTATTATTATTATTATTATTATTATTTTGCTAATGACTAATACACCCTTATTAAAATATAGGGTATTACATCCTCCCCACCTTAAGAAATTCAGTCCCCGAATTTAACTCAAGTTCGTACTTGTAGACTGAAACAAATGAGTATACTTCGCTGTCATATCTTTTTCTACTTCCCAAGTAGCTTCTTCAACAGTATGATTTCTCCTTAAAACTTTAACGAGCACAACTTCTTTTGATCGTAGCTTTCTTACTTGTCTATCAACAATTGCCATTGGCTCCTCCTCGTAAGACAACTTCTCATCAAGCGGTATAGCAGGGGCCTCAATTATCTGAGATGAGTCTGATATACATTTCCTTAGCATTGAGACATGAAAAACTGGATGAATAAAGGACAACTCAGGAGGAAGTGCCAAACGATAAGTCACAACTCCCACTCGGCCTAGTATTTCATACGGTCCTATAAACCTGGGGCTCAACTTGCCTCTTTTCCTAAACCGCATCACCCCTTTCATAGGAGAGACTCGTAGGAATACTCTGTCCCCAATTGCGAACACTAAATCTCTTCTTCTCTTATCAGCATAAGACTTTTGTCTACTTTGAGCTGTAAGCAATCTCTGTCTGATCAACCGGACCTTGTCCATAGCTTCTTGTACTAGGTCGGGTCCTAATATGTTAGTCTCACCAGCTTCAAACTATCCAATCGGAGAACGGCATCTTCTACCATACAATGCTTCGTACGGTGCCATTTGAATACTGGACTGGAAGCTATTGTTGTAAGCAAAGCAAATTCAGCTAAAGGTAGATAAGTGTCCCAACTACCTCCAAACTCAAGAATGCACGCTTTCAACATATCCTCCAAGATCTGTACAGTACGTTCAGACTGCCCGTCTGTCTGTGGATGAAATGTAGTGCTAAGATCTACTCGTGTACTCAATGCTTCTTGGAAAGATTTCCAAAAGCGTGAAGTGAACTGTGATCCTGATAGATGATGGATACTGGAACTCCATGAAGTCGGACAATTTCGTTCATAAATATCTATGCATACCTCACTCCACCATATGTAGTCTTCACTGGCGAAAAGTGTGCTGATTTCGTCAGTCGATCTACAATTACCCATACCGAATCATAATCTCTAAGAGTTCGTGGTAGACCGGTGACAAAATCCACAGTAATTCTTTCCCATTTCCACTCTGGAATCTCAATTTGTTGTAATAGTCCTGCGGGTCGCTGATGCTCAGCCTTGACCTGCTTACAAGTCAAACAACTGGAAACAAAGTTAGCAACATCTTTCTTCATACCTTCCCACCAATAAAATTGCTTTAGGTCATGGTACATTTTTGTGGATCCAGGATGTATGGTGTATTTAGAGTTGTGGGCTTCTTCAAGAATAACATGTCTCAACCCATCTACGTCTGCTACACATAGCCTGTCACCCATTCGAAGAACACCATCACTTTCAACAATCATATTCTTGCTTTTACCAGCTAAGGGCTCATCTCTGTATTTGCATAATCGTTCATCCTCATATTGGGTGGCCTTAATGCGCTCAACTAATGAAGACTTAACCTGAGCACAAGCTAACAATGCCTCTGAATTCCCGACACTAAATCTGATACCTGTATCTTCTGGTCTCTGAATATCTTTGGCCAAAAGTCTCTTTGCAGAGGCTATATGCGCCAAACTCCCCATAGATTTTCTGCTCAATGCATCAGCCACCACATTGGCTTTTCCGGGATGATACAAAATAGAACAATCATAGTCTTTGAGTAGTTCCATCCAATGACGCTGCCGAAGATTCAGATCTCTCTGCTGAAAGATATACTTCAGACTTTTATGGTCCGTATAAATCTCACAAGTCTCGCCATATAGGTGATGCCTCCAAATTTTTAGAGCAAATACCGCTGCAGCCTTCTCCAAATCATGTGTAGGATAGCTTTGCTCGTGCTTTTTCAATTGTCTCGAAGCATAGGCTATAACACGACCATTTTGTATGAGAACACATCCTAATCCCACTCGAGGCATCGCAGAATACTGTAAATCCTCCCGACCCTGATGGTAAGGCTAATATTGGTGCAGTTGTCAGACACGTTTTGAGTTTCTGAAAGCTCTGCTCACATTCCTCTGTCCACTGAAACTTTGTATTTTTTTGTGTTAGCTTGGTCAGCGGCGTTGCTATTCTGGAAAAATCCTGTACAAACCGCCTGTAATATCCCGCTAAGCCTAAAAAGCTGCGAATCTCTGTAGGAGAAGTAGGTCTGGGCCATTTCTGCACAACTTCTGTCTTCTTAGGATCTACCATAATTCCATCTTTGGACACAACATGCCCCAGAAATGACACTGAGTCTAGCCAAAATTCACACTTTGAGAACTTAGCATAAAGCTGATGTTCTCGCAATGTCTGCAACACAGTCCTGAGATGATCCTCGTGTTCTCCTTGGCTACGAAAATATATCAGGATATCATTAATAAATACTATTAAAATCTATCTAGAAACGGCTTGAACACCCTATTCATTAAATCCATGAATGCAGCTGGAGCATTAGTCAGTCCGAAAGGCATCACAAGGAACTCATAGTGCCCGTATCGAGTTCTGAAAGCAGTCTTAGAAATATCTTCATCTTTGATTCTGAGCTGATGATATGATACCTAGAACGGAGGTCAATCTTTGAAAAGTGGGCAGCTCCTTGTAACTGATCAAACATGTCATCTATACGAGGCAAAGGATATTTATTGCGAATTGTTGTCTTGTTCAACTGCCTGTAGTCACACATTCTCAGGGATCCGTCTTTCTTCTTTACGACCAGTACGGGTGCACCCCATGGAGATATACTCGGTTTGATAAAACCCTTATCTAACAAATCCTGTAGTTGTTGTTTTAGCTCTTTCAACTCTGCTGGTGCCATCCGATATGGCGGTATTGATATGGGCTGTGTGTTAGGTGGCAAATCAATACCAAAATCTATTTCTCGTATTGGAGGCAATCCTGGTAAATCCTCTGGAAATACATCAGAAAATTCTCTCACTACTGGAACATTTTCTATACTAATTGTTTCCTTTCTTGTGTCATTTACAATAGCTAAGAAACCCAAACAACCTTTCTTCAGAAGTCGTTGGGCCTTCATAAAAGATACAATTTTGCAAGTCTCTGGAACCTGATCCCCTTTCAGAACTAAACTAGGTTCGTTTGGTATCTCAAACTTGACTATCTTTGCATGACAATCGACCATAACATAGCAAGAAGATAACCAATCCATTCCCATCAGCATGTCAAAGTCAATCATATCAAGTACAATAAGATCAGCTAGAGTATCTCTACCCTCAACCCGAATCTGACAAGCACGATACACGTATTCAGCTAATAGACTCTCCAGCAGGAGTAGCAACTAGAAAAGGATCATTCAATAGCTCAGGCTGTCTACTAAACCTCAAAGCAAAGTACGAGGACACATAGGAGTGGGTAGATCCCGGATCAATCAACGCAAGTGCATCAAATGAACAGACAGAAAGAATAACTGTAACCACAACATTCGAGGCCTGAGCATCCTGTCTAGTAAATGCAAAAACTCTCGCCTGACCTCTACCAACATTCCCTTGTCCTTGAGTCACATTAGCACGGTCCCCAGCACCTCGACCTCTATTTCCTGTACTTGTAGCACCTGTAGTATTACGAGTAGTCTGAGTAGTTGCAGCTGACTGAATAGAAGCCTGGTTGAAATTCCTCGGAGGTTGAGGGCAATCCCTCAAGTGATGTCCTAACTGGCCACACCGAAAGCACTCTCCCGTTAGAACATGACACTGACCTAAATGTGATCTACCACAGGTCTGGCAGACTGGAGTAGTGGCATATATCTGCCCAGAATGACGATGTCCAGATGCTGGTGGTCCCCTTGTACGCTGTCTGTAAGGTGGCCTGTATGTGGACTGTGAAGACAAGTGTGTCCCTGTCTGAGAACCCTGTTGTTGCTGACCCTGATTTCCTGCTTCTCGATTTTCACTAAAACCGCCACTGAAAGACCCTCCTGTCTTGGCCTTCTTACGTAAATCACTAGCTGCACGCTCATCACGTCCCTTGTTTTCAATTTTTCTAGCAAGGTCGACTGCATCAGAGTATGATAAAGTCTTCATCTGTGGAGCTACTGCACTGTCTAACCAACCAACCAATCCATCAACGAACCTCTGAACTCGAGCTTCTTCGGTAGACACTAAGTACGGAGCATATCTAGCCAGCTTACAAAACTTTGTGTTATATGTTGACACATCCATATCTGGAGTCTGAACCAATCCCTCAAAGTCTAGCATATTTTTGCATCAGGCTGTCTGGAAGAAAATGATTCATGAACAACTTAGTGAACTCGTCCCATGTTAGTGGTGTTGCTCATGCTGGCCTTCCTAGCAACATAGTTTCATACCAGGTATTGGCCATATCCTCTAGTTTGTATGCTGCAAGCTCCACAACTCTCTCACTAGAACATCCTAGAGCACGTAATGCCTTGAGTGTCTCATCCAAGAAACCTTGAGGATCTGCTGAATTATCGGAACCTGTGAATTTTGGTGATTTCAATTCCAGGAACTCTTGTAGGGATACTTCCTTATTCCCAAAAGTCTGAGTCTGTACAGGTGCTTGTGTCTGTAAAGTAACCTGTGGAGCTCAACTTCCACCTTGAGCAGGCACCAATGCCTCCAACATATTCAATAACCTTGCCACTGCGTCGGCAGGTAAGGCAACAGTAGGTACAACAGTTGGCGCTGGTGGTGGAGCGTCCTGAACTCCATGCCTTTGCACTTGATCTGGCATAACAGCTTGGGGTTGACCCATGTTTCCAACTTCAGGTTGAGGAGCAGTCTGTCTTCTAGTTTGATGAACCCCAACTTGACCTCTACCCCAGGTAGCACCACGTCCAGCACCACGTCCAGCAGATGAGGGTGTGCGTGTCCTAGCCATCTGCGAAAGAGATATTCCAAAGTCAATCTCAAGTTATCTGCCCGCACGATCAAAGAATCAAAGAAGGGAAAACATTCCTAGATGTTCAGTAGCCTCGAGATCATAAGTATGGGCGCCTACATATCCATGAACAAGACTCTACTAAACATTGCTTCATGACTCGAGACTTAAAGCCTAAGCTCTGATTCCAACTTTGTCACGACCCAATTTAGGATCATGACCGGCGCTTAGGAGCAAGTGCCCCTAAGTAAGCCTCATCGGTAATTTATAGAAAATTAGGCAGAGTTTCCCTGTTTTTGGACTATCCCAAAAGTTTTCCTGTCTCAAATCAGCAACCAAACATTCTAATAACAATTCAAAATACAATGACGTTATCAATTAACCCAAAATAAATATCTACTATTAATTGTCCACCCACTAACAACTAGAATTTACTACTTTATCTCCAACTTGGATAAAAATGAGCAATACTCAACACAACTCTATCATGACAAAGAATACTCAAGATACTAAAAGAATGACCATGGGGCGACTCTAAGAGTTCAAAGAAAAGACCATAACAATAATTAAGATTTTCGCCCACGCGAACAAATGGGAGGCTCACCAAGAACTATCAACCTGTGCGCTCTAATTAACGAAATCCTCGCCCCCGTCAACTGCTGTCTCTGTAAAAACAAAATCAGCGGGGAATGAGTCGCTAGCTCAGTAAGTAATAACACTTAACTACAACCGTTTTTATTTGGGACAAGTCGGAAAACATGCTAGTACATCAAACAAGAAATAACATAAAAATGCCCTTTCATAAATATTAAATGATTTTCAATCTCACCATGCTTTTCTTGTAGTATAATACAATTAGCAATTCGGTAATAGACTCGGTAACCACCGTATAATATCAATATTCACATTTTTGGGAGGTTTCAATGAACGGATCATGTGATCGGTATAACTGTGGACTTCTTCGCAAGAAGTCAAATATAACGGTATTCCCTAGTCGAGGGAAATCGGTAACGGTATGCTAGTTCTACCTTCCCACTAGCGAGGGCTATATCGGTAATCTGTAATTAAAAGGTGCACCAGGTCTAATGAACCCGCCGTTAGCTACGGGGTCCTTCAAAGTCTACTCCCATTTATACTTGTCTCCGTATCCATATATACTCATGGGAAAATATTTTTAAAACAATATAGGGCATTTCGGTTCTTATAAAATCATATAATTTCATTTCGATAACAGTAAATTCAAGTAACGGTAAAGCATATCTAGTGACAACAAGCATATTTAAAATAGCGGTAATCATCTCAAATAACTATTTCGGTATCATATCGAATGAAAGATTTGTCCCACATGCAACTCAAAATAATCGGTAACATATTCATATTAAAAATCATGTGTAAATCATGCAAGTTACGAAAACACAAATTACGGTAAGAATTATTACTCACAGTACTCGTGCCGAAATACCAAATGCTTCACCTCGAGCAACTCGTACAAATTTCTCCAATCAAATTATAAATACATAATATCGGTCTCATGTTAATTCTCTTGTTTAGGCTAATTCATGGCTAACTTAGAATGCCCAATCATCGGGGTTCATGTTTGTGTCTAATTTGTGAATTTATATTTAATCGTAGAACTAGCCCATAATTCTACCAATTTCAAACTAATTAGTATAATTTACTCCTCTAAAATTAGACCTATCAGAGCTTAAACCAAACCCTTATAGCCTTGTTATATCCATAGTAATTGTATATCTCTTTTTATATAAGAGGAAGTTGATATTGAATTCCTTTGTACTACATGAAATTGTATAAATACAGTGAAATAATTCAACAGATGAGGAGAAGAAGGTTAACCTCTAGAGTCGAAGGAGAGCGTTAACCTCTCTGTTCCTATCTTATTTTTTTTGTTGCCGTTTTCTTGAAGCAGAATGCTTCTTCCCTTTCCCTTGCCCTTTTATTTCAATTTGGCAGATTGTTGTGTCCATGTGACTTGTCACGTTAATGGGCTAAGCCCATTTGCACTCTTTCTTCTTTTCCTTTTTTTTTTGATTTGGTTTGTTTTGTTCTTTTTTTTTCCTATAAATAGTATCTATTAATAATAATATTATTATTATTATTATTATTATTTTGCTAATGACTAATACACCCTTATTAAAATATAGGGTATTTCAATAATTGAATGCATAAAATGAAAGGTAGCAGTTGACGCAAAGTGCTGCGCTTCTCTGCAAGTTGGGTTCGAGTGATCTGTGAGATAGATCAACCATTTGACACTGTAGTGAAGTCAGCAATACCACAGTATATCTCATATATCTGGAAGAAGTTTACTAGCCTGATATAATTTGGGTTTAACATCTTGAAACTTTTTATTGCTCTTGGTTGAATCCAGAAAAAAGAAAAACCAAATGATTGTAATAATTATTATAGTAATAATAGTATTAAAAGTAGTGTTTATACTTTATAGTAGCAGCAATAACACCAATGATAATGATAGTGATTACGATGACAGTGAACCATCAAAATTCAGGATACATGTGAATTCTTTCACTTTGCTCTCTCCATTTTGTTCTTCCTTATGCTGCTGCTGATTAATTTGTTTCAATTGCTGAGCTAGACCTCTTGGATAGATGACTGGTTGCTTAACTGATCAACTGGATTTTCTCTGTTGCTAATTCATGCCTACTATGTGTCCACCCCCCTTGTCAAAATTGTTTGAGGCATAAAAGCAGGCAGGCCTTTTTGCTTCTTACTCATCTATTATTGTCTTTTTCTGAAGTTGGGTTGAGTTGCGTCTGCTTGAATACCGTCTTATATTTCACTTCAAGTTAATGGATAGTTAAAAATAATGAATCTCTTTCTTAACATATGTAGACTACAGTGTTGATAGTCATTGGCTCATAAATCTCATGGTAGAGCATCCTATAATATAGTGGCGATTCACTTTTTGTTGAAAGCTCTGACTTTTTTCTATGTACCTCAGTTATGAGTCAGCAACCAATTTCAGCTGGAAATATTCCTGCTGCAACTGTAAACATGGTAAGATTCAATAACTTGTTTCCTTGCTTGTCCTTTGGATGGAGTATTTGCTTTGCTAAAACACCATAGAGAATTGTGGATGTCATGATCTTATTACATATGTTTTCAGGAGCCCACCACTGTAACCTCCGTTACTGGACCTGCTCTTCCACATATTGCTCGTCCTACTTCTCAACTAGTTGCAAGCTTGCAAAGTGCTTCACCTATTTCTGTTTCTGAGGAGGTGGTCCCAAATAATGAGATTGTTAATGAAACAAAACCTATTCTCAGTGGGATGACACAACCCTTACGTTCATTTAGTGGTGCAGCTGCAAATGCCAGAATACTGAATGATGTTGCTCAAGCCCAGGCACTTGTTGGGGGAACTTCTATAGAACTGCAGTCTATGGGTGGGACACCTGTTCTATCAAACATGATATCTGGTGGAATGTCTTCTTCTATACCTGCTGCTCCAACTGTTTTATCATCTGGGCAACTAGCTGTCCCTTCAATGTCTGGGTTAGTGCCATTAGCAGGAACTGGTCAGATAGCTCAAAACTCTGTTTCTGCATCATCCATTTCGATTGCTCCCAGTATGTCTGGAAATTCAAACCTTTGCGTGTCCCAACTTTTGAGTAATAGCCAAGGAGGTGTTAGTGCAGTCATGCACCAGAATGTGCTGAGTGGAACGGGTGCTGGTATGCCTTTTGGAACTGGCACACTGATGTCTACTCCAAGGATGACTCAACAAGGACACCCTGGAATGCAGCCTCTTGGCAGGAATAACAGTACAGAAGCTAACATGCCTCTGTCTCAGCGGCAAACATCTGCTACATTGTCATCAGCTCAATCGAACTACGTCAAAGTCTGGGAGGTAAGGCCAACTAATAAGTAGAAAGAGCTGAAGATGGAAGGAAGGCTCTATGCTCCATAAGAAAATCTCTATTAAAGTTTTCACTGTCTACACGACAGATGAGTAGGATTTAAATTTGAACAATTTTAAAGAGTTTTTGTGCTTGAAGTTTTTGTACTACATTATCAAAAAAAGATGTCTTGAAGTTTTTGTGCTGTCAGTTGATACCTTGATTTAAGAGTCAAGAAGTGTCTGATCCATAGATTGACTAGCCCTACAATTTCTTCTGACAATTCTACATTGGTTGCTCCTAAAGTACAGTCTTGTGGTCATTTTTTCTTCTCGCGGTGATTAGACAAACATATGAGTTAGGCTATGTTCTGTTATTTGGTGTAACCATGTCATCATTGTAGTGTACCGACTAAGTTCTATAAGCCGAAAGACTTGCATGGTGGTAGAGTTTTGTTGTTTACTGCACATATGGAGTAGAACTTTGGGGTGGTCAAAACACTAATATGAACATCCGAATGTGTTTAGTGTGGTGATTTCCTTATGAATAACTTGACGGTACATACAGTTCTAGTTCTGTATATGTTTTAAAATGAACTTGATTATTTTGGTAAAGCATTTTAGTCATCCACAGGGTTCCATTTTTCCAATCGTTTTCCTCAGAGATTAACTACATGCAGCTGTATTTTGAGATTATATTGATGAAGCACTGCTAACTTCATGATGAAAATGTTGCAGGGAGACTTATCGGGGCAGAGACAGGGCGAACCTGTACTTATTACCAGACTACAGGTTTGTGTTTTTAACTTGTCTTGTGTGCGAAATTATCTGAAATTAGGTCCTTAGAGTAGTTTCTGTGAGAAAACACGGGAGAAAATAATATATTATTCACACCATACAATGATACAATGAGCCCTATATATAGATAATACATGTCCTACTCCTAATACATATAGGATTAAGGTTAAGGTTATTTACTCCTATTTGACTACTAAACTAACACTCCTCCTCAAGCTGGTGCATATAAATCAAATGTACCGAGCTTGTTACATATATAACTGATACGAGGCCCAGTGAGGGACTTGGTGAAAATATCAGCAAGCTGATCATTCGACTTCACAAATCTTGTAGCAATATCTCTTGAGAGTATTTTTTCTCTGATGAAGTGACAATCAATCTCAATGTGTTTAGTCCTCTCATGGAACACCATATTTGATGCAATATGAAGGGCAACTTGATTATCGTACACAAGTTCCATCTGGCTGATGTCTCCAAATTTTAACTCCTTGAGCAACTGTTTGATCCAAATTAGCTCACATGTTGCCATAGGCATTGCTCAATATTCTGCTTCTGCACTTGATCGAGCAACTACATTTTGTTTCTTGCTCTTCCAAGACACCAAATTGCCTCCTACTAAAACACAATATCCAGACGTAGAACGTCTGTCAGAAGGTGATCCTGCCCAATCAGCATCTGTGTAACCAACGATCTTCTCATGACCTCGATCCTCAAACAATAACCCTTTGCCTGGAGCCGATTTTATATATCGAAGAATGCGGACAACTGTATCCCAGTGGCTATCACACGGAGAATCCATAAACTGCCTTACAACACTCACAGAAAAGGAAATGTCAGGTTTGGTCACTGTGAGATAATTTAGTTTACCAACCAGTCGCCTATATCTTGCAGGATCTCTAAGCGGCTCCCCTTGTCCTGGCAGAAGTTTAGAATTCGGATCCATCGAAGTGTCAATCGGTCTACAACCTATCATTCCTGTCTCCTCAAGAATGTCTAAGGCATACTTCCGTTGTGATATCGCAATACCTGAGCTAGACTGAGCGACTTCAATACCTAGAAAATACTTTAGTTTGCCAAGGTCCTTAGTCTGAAAGTGTTGAGAGAGATATTGCTTCAATTTAGTAATACCATCCTGATCATTGCCGGTAATGACAATATCATCAACATAGACCACCAGATAAATACAGAGACTCGAAGCAGAGTGCCGATAAAACACACAGTGATCAACTTCACTCCGAATCATGCCAAACTCCTGGATAACTGTGCTGAACTTACCAAACCAGGCTCGAGGAAACTGCCTTAGACCATAAAGTGACCGGCGCAAGCGACATACAAGGCCACGAGACTCCCCCGGGCAACAAACCCAGGTGGTTGCTCCATATAAACTTCATCCTCAAGGTCACTGTGCAAAAAAGCATTCTTAATGTCCAGCTGATAGAGAGGCCAATGGCGAACAACCACCATGGATAGAAAAAGGCGAACCGATGCTACCTTAGCCACGGGAGAGAAGGTATCACTGTAATCGAGCCCGAATATCTGAGAATATCCCTTGGCAACAAGGCGGGCCTTAAGGCGATTAATCTTGCCATCCGGAACAACCTTGACGGCATATACCCAGCGACAACCAACAGTAGATTTACCTGAAGGAAGAGGAGCGAGCTCCCAAGTACCACTCGTATGTAAAGCAGACATCTCGTCAGTCATAGCCTGTCTCCATCCTGATGAGACAATGCTTCACCTGTAGACTTAGGGATAGAAACACAGGACAAAGAAGAGATAAAAGCATAATAGGGTGATGACAGACGATGATAACTTAAACCGACCTAATGGGGATTAGGATTAAGAGTGGTCCGTATACCTTTCCGAAGTGCAATCGGTGTTCTAGGAAAAGACAGGTCCGCAACAGGAGCATGATCAGGTGCAGGACGAGAATCAGCAGGGCCGGATGCTTGGTGCCGACGATGATGATAAGTCAAGAGTGGTGTTCCTGCGGCTGGGGATGTAGGAGGAGCCACACTAGACTCCCCAATAGTTGGAATGGGTAAGACTTCTGTGGCGGAAGGTGAAGGAGGAGCTATAGTAACCTCCTCAAAGGTCGGTATTGGTAAGACCTCAGATATATCAAGGTGGTCAGAAGAAGTAAAGAAAGGTTTGGACTCAAAAAATGTGACGTCTGCTGACATAAGGTACTTACGAAGATCAGGTGAGTAACAACGATATCCCTTCTGAACACGAGAATAACCAAGGAAGACACACTTGAGAGCACGAGGAGCTAATTTATCTTTCCCTGGGGCTAAGTTATGTACGAAACAAGTGCTCCCAAAAACACGAGGGGGAAGAGAGTATAAGGGTGACTCAGGAAACAATACCGAATGCGAGATCTGATTCTGGATGGGAGATGAAGGCATCCGATTAACCAAATAACAAGCTGTGAGAACTGCATCGCCCCAAAAACGCAGCGGAACATGAGATTCAATGAGAAGTGTGCGAGCAGTCTCAATGATGTGCCTATTCTTTCTCTCTGCAACCCCATTTTGCTGAGGGGTATAAGGACAAGATGTCTGATGAATTATTCCTTGAGAGGTCATAAACTGCTGAAATTGAGAGGATAAATATTCTAAGGCATTATCACTGCGAAAAGTGTGAATAGAAACACCAAATTGATTTTTAATTTCAGCACAAAAATTCTGGACATAGAAAACAACTCAGAACGATCTTTCATTTAAGAAAATCCAAGTACATCTTGAATGATCATCAATGAAACTAACAAAATAACGAAATCCCAAGGTTGAACTGACTCTACTCGGACCCCATATATCAGAATGAACTAAAGAAAAAACAGACTCTGCATGACTCTCAATACTACGAGGAAAGGAGGCTCGAGTATGTTTCCCAAGTTGACATGACTCACACTCTAATGTAGATAGACTAGACAAACTAGGCACCATCTTCTGAAGCTTGGATAAGTTTGGATGTCCTAAACGTCTGTGAATTAGGTCTGGAGGATCTGTAACTAGACATGCCTTGGAGGAATTGAGTGAGTTAAGGTAGTAAAGGCCTTCTGATTCAAGTCCTGTTCCAATCGTCTGTCCCGTACTGCGGTCCTGCATAATAAAAGAATCATCAATAAAATATATACCACAATGGAGGGCACGAGTCAACGACTAACAAATGCAAGATTAAAAGGACAGCTAGGGACATAAAGAACGGAATCTAGAGTGACAAAGGGTAGAGCATTCGCATGTCCAACTCCTTTTGCTTTAGTTTGAGACCCATTGGCTAAAGTAACAGTGGGAAGAGACTGTGAATACGCAATATTTGACAAAAGTGATTTATTACCAGAGATATGATCAGAAGCGGCTGAGTCCACAACCCATTGTCCAAGAGTACTAGACTGGGAAACACAAGCAAAAGAATTACCAGCAACAGAAGTATCAGTGTGAGCAACAGAAGCTACTTGTGGAATGTCTGCTTACTTGCTCGGTACTGAAGGAACTCATTATACTCCCCTTCAGATAAAGAAAGTCTCTGGTTACCTGTAGTCTCGGTCTGAGCAACATAAGCATTTTTGGGTGAACGACCATGTAAAGAATAGCACACGTCACGAGTGTGTCCAAGTTTATGACAATAAAGCACTTGGGTCGGGGCCTTCCAAAACGACCTCCTCCTCGTCTATTTTCCATAGTTTGAGATGCCCGATTGTCCACTGATTGGGATACGAGAACAGATGAGTCAAGTGTCTGTGATGAG
>ML321317.1:0-60072 GCA_005239505.1 Nicotiana paniculata
CGAAATAACAACATCGAGGAAATGACCTGGGAAGCTGAGGAGGAAATGAGGAAGAAGTACCCCTACCTATTTATGACTTAAGGTGAGTCGCATTTAAATAATTGGCAATTATTTCTTTACAGCAACTTAATTGGATTTTAAATGACTTGAAAGCGCAATTTAAATTTCTTATTGCGAGATAGCTATACGAAGCCTAGTAGTTGGAATCTTCAGAATTTGATTTATACTTTGCAAATGTAACAAATATAGCCTCGCAAATAACGTATTAGCGGAAAAGAAATGAAAACAAGGAATTGACTTGACCCATTCGCGGACGAATGTTCTTAAGGGGGGGAGACTATGAGACCCCATGTGTTTTTTTCTCTCTTCTCTTACGTAATATACGTATCGTGGCGTGATTATATATGGTATATATGATTGGGTATAGCACATTGAGAGAATAAGACTGAAAATGTGTGGTAATATCAAGGAACAAAACTAAAGCTTTAGGTCAAAGGAATCCCTTAAACAAAGGTTCGTGGTTAAAGAAATGACTCGGGTAGCACCCCGCGCGTTCGGAAGGTTTAAGTTAACTTGCACCTGCGGGATAAGACTAAGAGTGTATAATATGCTAAGAATAGTGTGTTATGAGGTATTATAATNCAAGAATAATGTGTTATAAGGTATTATAATATCATACTGGTCACATGTTAATTTTTGGAGTCAAGCAAGTTGCGAAATAAAGGTCGGCAAAAGTTATCATAAATTTCTCTAATAAATTTTCTAAACTTTGGGTCAAATGTATCAGATTATTTCTCCCAATATATAAATATTTATGAGACCCACAACCTACCTAATCGAATGTCTACGAGTCTAGTTCGCAACCAAAAACACCTCACATCAAACCGACATCGGAGTAAGAAGTTATGACTGTTTTACCATGGACTGTCCGGGCTGAAATCGGGTCGTGAACCGGGTCGGGTCAAACAAGTAGTATAAGTCGAAAAATCCGACTTTTAAGACCCCAAAACATTTCATCTTCATCCCAAAATAGTGAGAAAGCTGAAGAGATGGTTCCATGGTGTTCCTGAGTGATTAAGTTGCGTTTTTAACGATTTCTATCGTTAAAGTTTGCCCCCGTGCCTTGAAACGCAATCTCTACGCTTTGCAATCGTTTCCCCCTTCTATTAGCTGTGTTTGGAGCTATTTTTGGAAGATAGGAACTTATTATTCTTGCTGGTTCTTCAAGCTTTATACTTGGTTTGCCAAGGTAATCATCTTCGGACTCTTTTATGATCGTTTTTACAAAGTTCTACGGACGTTTCGTCAAGTTAGGGTCATATGGAAAATCTGCTGATTTAAACTCAATTATGAACTGTTTATAGGTGCGTATAAGCTACATATATATAGTGTTTGTGAATCTTAGGACGTAAGGAACAATGTTCGTGAAGGAGCTACCGGCATTCGGACGTTCGTTGGAAAGGTATGTTAAGGCTAAGCTCCGTCCTTTCTTTTAGCACGAATTCTGGGAAATTCCTAAGAAGCCAAATGTGGTATTTTACTATTCTATTGCTAGGAAGACCTTCTGAGAAAGGCATTGGGATCGTAGCTGAAGTATTTTTATGATGCTATTAGGTTGATATTCCACTCGTTCGGTTAAATAGGGTATTCGACATCTATATATGTTATTTTGTNCTTAAAAATAAAGGTATTTAGTATTTGCGATCAATCCTTCTTCCTTGTTAAAGTGTATTTTAAAATATCTAAAGGTGATACGTCGATTTCCAAAAATCTCAAATATACTTTTTATGTTTAAACTACAAAAACACTCTATTCTTTTGAAATACTTTCTTTTACTAATTATCAAGAAATCAGGTATACGGACTAAGTGAAGCACCTTAAGATTTTTATGAACATCTTTAGAGTTAAGTTATCTTTCTAAAAGTCGAGTTAAGTTTTCAAGCTTATAAAAAAGAAACATATGAGGTTCCACGAGACATTTTTATGCGATACGAAGGTGATTATGAGATTATGAGAATAAGAGTACCAATGAGCCAAGATTGGCTAAGTTCTTGTTTTGGTCTATTATGTGCATTCCAAGTTCATATCATACATGGCATATTATGCTTGGACTTCGAGCTATAATCGGAGGTAAGGGGCCTATTTGCCCGAAAGACTATATATATTGTACAGATGGCCACAGGTTGGCAATATGATACCGGTTAGCTACCGGGAGAGACCGCCATTGCTAGCATTTGGTTGGGTATGTCATGCATTTGCATCAATATATATGTATTCACGACATACGATTACACGAGCATACCATGCATATTTGATTACTATGAGGTCGGATGTCGGCCATGGAGTTTCAGTGTCAGGTGTTATCTCTATTACCCTTTTTACATCAGCTATGTATGATTCTACTTTCTGCCTTACATACCAGTACATTTTTATTCGTACTGATGTCCCGTTTCCTGGGGACACTGCATTTTTGATTCGTGCGTGCAGGTCCAGGTAGGGACTTTGATCGACCCCTCCGCTAGGATTTCGGGGTTCAGTTGTGAGTTGGTAAGCTCAACCTCTTCCTGGAGCTTCCATAGGATGGTTACTTTTGTTAAATAGTTTGGGTATAGTCGGGGCCTTGTCCCGACAACGCTTATGACACTCTTAGAGGCTATTGTGGACACAGTATTCTGGATTTCTTTTTGCAGCTTTCAGTCTCCAACTCATAGGCTTGGCATGTATATATATGTGTGTAGGCATGTATGTCTTCTGTCGCGACCTCGTCGACCAGCTAGTACTTTATTATTTTGGCTTGTCTACCTTCTTTTATATGGCTTATTGTTATTCAGGTCATGACCTAAACGGTCCAAGCATAGTATTTCAGATGTTGTGTTGCCCGATCTGTTGGGCCCCCAATTTAGTTAGCTAGTATGTTTAGTGGCTAACTCGATCGAATACAGTATCGAGTGCCAGTCGTGCCTCCCCTAGTTTGGGGCGTGACATATACTATCTTCAGAAATAAAATTTTCCATCGAATCCCAAAGAGCCGAGGGCTCGGATCCCAAAGAGCCGAGGGCCTACGAACTAAAGCTTCCAGGAGAGAAAAATTACACTGAAGATCATTTTTTGGACCGTTAGCAAGATGCTTGGGTCCCGAGGAGACCGACTACGTGATGAGGGACGAGGGTACTTGTGGAAACCAGTCACGAGCAGAATCCTTGGTTTGAAATTGATCAGAGCCGATTATTACTGGAACGAGATGGTAAAGGATGCGAAAGACTTCGTTCAAAAGTGTAAGGAATGTCGGAGGCATGCCCCAATGATCTACCAATCAGGGGAGATGATTCACCCGGTGCTTTCCCCTTGGCCGTTCAAGAAATGGAGAATGGGTATCGTCGGTCCTTGTCGTTGGCACCCGGCAAAGCCCAATACATCTTACTTATGACCGATTACTTCTCCAAGTGGGTCGAAGCACATGCATTCGAGAAAGTTAGGGGAAAGGAGGTCATTGACTTCATCTGGGATCATATAATATGCCGGTTCGGGATGCCGTCCGAGATTACGTGCGACAACGAGAGGCCTTTCAACGGCGGCAAGATTAATAGCATTTTTGAAGATCACAAAATCAAAAAGATTATATTGACACCCTACCACCCAAGTGGGAATGGTCAAGCGGAGTCAACAAACAAAACTATATTGCAGAACTTGAAGAAGAGGCTGATCGACTCGAAACAAAAATGGAAAGAAATTTTTCCCGAGGTCCTACGGGCATATCGAACAACTTCAAAGTCAAGCACCGGTGAAACTCCATTCTCTCTAGTCTACGATGCAGAAGCTTTGATACCGGTAGAGGTAAGAGAACCGAACCTAAGGTTCCAATATATTACAGAGGCATCAAATGACGAGACCATGGCCACGCGCTTAGATTTAGCAGACTAAAGGAGAGAAGTCGCCCTAGTCTGATTAGCGGCCCCAGAGCAACAAGTGAAAAGATACTAGAGCCGAAGAGCAAACCTTTGACACTTCCAAGTCAGGGACTTGGTACTGAGGAGAGTTACACTGCATACCAATAACCTGAATGATAGGAACTAGGCCTGAACTGTGAAGGACCGAGTCTGGAAATGGGGTACAATTACCCAACAATTGGATTATGGCACACTTAAAGTGGTACTACTGCTAAGGTATTAACACAATCTTCTTTGTGGTTTATTATGCTTTGAACTAACCCCTGAAGGTACTGAGTCGAAGCCAGATATAAGGATTAGGTTTGAAAGCACGTATTACACTCTTTTTCCCTTGGATCGGGTTTTTCCCGAAGTGGGTTTTAAGGCAAGGTTTTTAACGAGGCAATAGTAAAGCGTGCTACCCTAGTTTTGAAGACCGGTCTAAGTCCATGTGCTGTCGTCCGTATCGGGTTAATAGTATTCGAGCCCTCAAAATTTAGTCTCGAATACTAGGGGGACATCACACCCTAAGTCAAGAACCGAAGTCCTAAGTTCAAAAATTTAGAAGGCCTATTATTCGATATTGATAGCCAAGGCTTGAAAACTAGGATTAATTGTAAGGGTCAAACGTTCGAACATACTGTGCCGGCATAGCCCATTCTGGCCATGGTAGATAGCTTTTGTACCATTGACTGTTTAACCGACATTTAAAGTAATAAAAGAAATTTTGCTTCTATGTTTCATCTGTTCACATTTGCACAAGCAATATTATCGTTAAATTACTTAGAATGAATGTTGGGTTCAAAACCTTTAAGCCTACGGGCCTCCCTGAACTGGGACTGATACCCGACAAAGAGATCGGGAAATTCGCGTTACTTAATCCCGGAGGCACTGAGCCTACTAGGCAGGGCCCAAACACGAAAGGCTACGGCCAACCTTAATGGCTCGGATATGTCTGATTCGGTACTTGAAAAGTAAGGTCCTTACATATTTTTAATACATAAAAAAGACTATTTCAGACCCGGTTAAGTTACTTGGTCTCGAATTACGGTCATGAAAGGAGCCATCTTCGGCAAATAATAATAATGTCCGGTTAAGGAGTTCAAAAGTTTTTAACAAAGAATTCATTTTTTATCAGGTCCTCCGAAGTCAAAGCAACTCGGAGTTATTGCTTAATCCATGCCTTTCCCGCCTAGTCTTCATCGGATCCTGACTCGCTGCCCGAGCCATCAGGCTAGTGTCTCGCTTTAACCTCGAATTCAAGCCTCTTTGCCTCTTCGATCTCGTTGGCTAGGTCAATTCCCCAGGCATGGATCTCCTCAAAGGTCTCCCTACGGACAACCATTTCACATACTCGACCTTTATTTTTACACGAGCCTCAACTACCTCCACATCATTTTCATACTGGGCCAACTTATCCTGAACTTCGGAGGCCTTGTTCAAATCCTCCTACAATCTGGACTTCAGCGCGGTATATTCTTGGCCGAGAATATCTCGTTCCGTAACGGACGAATCGAGTTGTGTGCGGAGTTCCTCATTTAGCCGAGACTATTTGTCGGCTTTTTCTCTCATCACCAGAGCTGAAATTTGGCCGATGCCAAATCCTATTTGGTGGCATCCCGCTCCGAGGCCAGGAGATCCATTTTTCTCCTCAACCCCTTAGCTGAGGCTTTGACCTCGTCCATGTCCGCCCTAAGCTGGTCAATTAGGTCTATCTTTTCTTGGACCTGCGAGGTTATGTCGTTAACATTTGTGCATAACCTCTTGTTATTAATCTCAAATACTCTTACCTTTTAAACCCGAATGGCGTGTTCCCGTTTCACCTTCAAGTTCTCCTTTTGAGCATCTTCCAGCTCACCTTGGAGGATGGAGTAGTCCCTGAGGACTTCATCTTTATGCTCACAAAATTCTTTGTACATGTCCTTTCGCCGGACCTGCTCCTTGAGCTCGAACTTGAGGTGACTCACCTCCATTCGAGATTTGTGGAAGCTCTAATGATGAAGCACCAAGGCCTGAAGCATAAGAAAAAAACAAAGGTTTTAAAATCAGCTAAGGAAAAATTAACTCTTTAAAGATATGAGGAGAAGAAAGTATACCTTGTTCACCACCTATTGTGCGCGTCCACCTCGTTCATCTTCACTTGGTCCTTTTCATTTACCAAGGAACGAAGGTAGTTGGCCACACCGATCAGCATGGATAGCATCCCGGTATCCATTGGTACTGTGAGCATGACTGTCTTCTTCTGGTCAGAGCCCACGCTCGGGGCGGGGAGCTGCGTCACGAGCTTTGGGCTCGAACTCGGCCCACTTTACCCTAGAGAAACATCCCTTTTCGGGATCTCTAGGTGTCCAAAATCGGAGTAGTCTTCCAGCACACCGACGTTTATGTCTTCAAAAAACAAATTAAGAGCTTCGTCTGCAGGCCTTGATGCCTCAATAGGCTTTTCTGTAATGGCTCGAGCCTCATCGAAAAGAGGTTGCGTGTGAGACGGAGACTCCGAGACATCAATGAGGTCGGCAACCTCTCTCAGAACAGGAGTAGCTTCTCGAGAGACGTGGCCATAGGTTCTTTCTCGGGCTCCCGAGCTAAAGAGGGTTCAGCCTCACGGTCACCTCCCTCCGGTGCTGTTGGATCCTGTGCAGCATCGGCCGGCTCCTGGATGACAAACTCCATATCATCATCCTCAGGGTAGTCCCTGAGCCGGTAGAGAGAATCAGGGTCTGGGAACCTGGATCACATACTTTCTTGGTACTCTTTCTGACCCTGACCACGATCCTCTTAACTTGGACTCAGCTGGAGCGTCCGAGGGATCAGAGGACCTTTTCTTCTTTCTTGTTTCTCCTCCTTCTTCGCAGCAGCCTCGGTAGAAAGGTGCATCGAAGTAGGGGGTCTTTCAGATGGGGACGAGTCCACGGTCTAGGTATTGACCGAAGCTCGGTGGTCTTGAGCAAACCTGTGAAAAGGAAGAGTTTATATAAAATGAGAATAAAATAAAAAGGACTTGGAAAGCTAATCAGGAGAATAAGAACACTCACCATGGGAACGAGCCTCCCTTTTGTCTTTAGAAAGTTTGCGACACTCACACTCGGAATGCGTCAATTGTTTGCATATGTCATTGTCCCACTTTCTGAAGTTAGGGACCGCACTAGGGACTCGGGCTACAGCTGCATATCAAAGGAAAAAAAGTGAATATTGAGAGAAGAGGGATAGAGTCAAAGGGGTAGAAAACTAAAAGGAAACGACCTTATGTTTTGACTTCCACTTCTCGGGGAATGGTAAGAACTCGGAGGGAATTAGGTCTTTACCCCAACAAATCTCCCCCGCCAACCTTGGTCCCTATCCTCATCGATGCTCGAGAAGGTAGCCTTCTTCGCCTGTTGGGAAAGCTTGAGTAACCCCCCTTGAAAATTTTGGGGACTGTAGACACAAAGTAGATGGTCTATCGTGAATTGGGGATCCTCTGTGTTGTTGGCAAAGTGGCGGAAGAGGGTCGCGATCCTCCAAAAGGATGGGTGGACCTGCCCCAGGTAGACCTCGTACCTCTTACAAAAGTCGAGGACCACTGTGTCCACTGGACCAGGCGTGAAGGGGTACATATAAATACATCATGTTCGGAAATGACTACTTCCTTGCCTTCCTACTTGCACTCCTCCCGGACCGCTGGGGGTATTTCGTCAGTGATGGAGTAGATATAACTCCACGCCTCCTCACCTCGATCTCCTTGTTTGGGGGCTTTTTCGACTTTAAAGTCATTATCGTTGGAGGAGCCTCAAAGGATAAAATCTTTAAGAGGAGGTTTCGGGGCTACTATCGGAAGGTCGCCTCGGTATCTGCGACCGGGGGTAGATGTTGAAGGAGCAATGTTTTGAGGCATCGATTTTGAGGTTTTTTACCATCTTTATCTAAGAATATAAAGGTTTGAAGGGTGATATGAAGGTTTGAAGTTTGCATGAGATTTGAAGGTCTAGCTTGAAGACTTAAAGGCAAAGTATGATGATTCGAAGATTGAAGATGAAGAAATGAAGACGTGAAGAACAATTTGTGAAGATTTGAGGGAATGATGAACAAGTAAAAACTTCGAGGGTATCTCAAGAAGATTCGAAATCGGAAAGTAAAAAAGTGAAAAAGGAAACCGAAGATTTTATAGGAGAGAAATAATGAATGCGTGATGTTTCACATTCAATGCCCACCGAGGATGGTCAAGCAGCTGACACGTGTCTGAAGTCAGAACAGCGTGACTGAAGAGATGTTTCCCTGACTTGTCAAGTCCCTTGCGGCATACTAAGGAAGAAACCAGGGTTAGTTAATCATTTCTCGTTGTTCCTATAAATCTACTCTCCGAAAAGTTAGGGGACTATCTATGTACGGGTAAAATCGGGAATAAAATTACCCCCGATTCCCAGGTAAAGAAACGAGAAGACAACACAATCCGATATGGCCTCGAGTAAAGCCGAGGGCTCCCACAGATCAGAGCATGGGGAGGACGAATAATGCTCCAAGAATCGGACACGGCCAAACATGGGAATAATCGAGCTCGAGCAAAATAAAGAACTGAGACTAAAGGGAAGACGATTGGGAAGGATAAACGAGGGGCCTATATCCACCCTTAACCGGATATATATTACGGTGCAAATCTCACCCGATATCAACTGTGTATCACAATTTATTAGAAAAGAAAGAGTTTTACCTTTTTTAGATTTGTATTAGGGTTGAAACTCCTTTACTATATAAATTGGAGAACCTTTTTATTTTTCAACCACTGTTGGCACGCATACCAAAGCAATAAAGTTAATTTTGTTCTCTAATTACTGTTCAAAGTGATCTTCGGCTGCTTGTTTATTTAGTTGCAACCGAGCCCATTTCGAGGGCTTGATCATAACCAACTTTCAACGTTGATCGTAAAGCTAGGCTTAATCATCCATCGCGTTTGGTTTGATCACTTTGTTTTTCTTTAATTCAATTATTTGTTGTTCTTAGATTATTCGTATTGAGTTAAATCACGTATTCATTAAATTGCGCATAAATTCAATTGTTACAAAAAATATGTATTTTTTTCGACTATTATTTTGAAATCGGTTATAAAGTATTATTTTCTCAAAAGTTCTAGAATACGCTGAAGAAATCCCAGCTTCATTCAACTAACAAGTAGATCAAGTAATTGAAAACACTAGGTTTGAAAGTACTTCTGGCAAAACTGTTCAACCGAAAATTAAAACTACAGTACTATTAGTACTATATACTCGTTAACCAAACTTCATTGCTAGTATATTCTTAAATAAAAATTCATGCTATTTCCACCCATTTGGTAGTCTATGACGAAGGGAAAGCTGCCAGACTCTAGCATCTGCTGACCGCCAATTGGTTGTTGCATGGTTTATGGATGCATTTACCTAATATGGCTGCCCTTACTATATTGCTGCTGACCTAGAGCTACTAACTTTTTCAGTAGAAAGTTTTAGAAAGAAAATTGGTAGTTTATAATATGTCACGAGATTTATGTGATTATAAAAATAAATTATTAATGATAAAATACAAATTTTAAAAGATAAATATTTTTAAATATAAAAGGGTTGGAACACAGATTAATAAAGAACTATCATTGTCCATTACTAATTGAAGACATAGTCTCTCAATTGATCAAAGGATTAAACGATATATTCGTAGTGCATAACACGTCATTAAGTATTCCGCAAGAAATTTTGACAAATTAGGAAACTCTCAATTCTCCCTTCTCTCGGATGTTTTATTAGTATTATGAGGTGAATTTAAGAAAGAAAAAGTTGTGGAATTTGTGGTCATATGACATGAGATTTCTGTGATTATAAACACATGTCATTAAAATTAAAATGAGAAATTCAAAGCATAATTATTTTTAAATATAAGAATATCATTCATCTTAAAAACGACTAATAAAAAAATAGAGCTACGTAAATTTTTTTGATATTCAGATCATAAAAAGGGATTGTCAGAAGTGTTTTCAAGCACGGTGAGAATAAAAAGATAGATATTTTGTCTAACTCAACCTCAAACTAGTTCATGAGGTAAGATTATTTTAGACCATATAAGAAGATCAAATAATCCATCACTCGATAATTATATAAGATCGAGGCTCAACATTGAATAAATCATGAATAGAGATAGATATGACTCTGATATTCGATAAAGTAATGAATTTTAGGTTTAACTTAACCTGAAAAGCTAACTCGTATATGAGAATCGAACAAAAAACTTATCCGTCATATCTTTGGTAAATGCAGTTTACCCCTTAAAATTTTAAAATGTATTGTATTAAATGCAGATATTATATTGTATGCCTGCGGAGCTTAGTATCCAAATGTTACAACTAGGATTAAATTGCAGAAAACTTCATAGCATGCAGTGCAAGTGATTATAGTGGTGAGTGGATGCGCCAAAAGTGGAATTCCACAACCCTATATGTAAGCATCATTTATTTTATTGCGTTGTAGAGGCTTAGTAACTAGTAATTTAATATTCTGATTATGTCCCACCAGTTGATTGTCCAAGATCCGAGTGCTCTTATCTTAGTACTATTTTTGTATTTTTCCTGCAAATTGGCGCACGTAGGAATCCCAAGACTTGTTGCCTGGTGGTCCTGTCTAAATACCTAACTTCTTCTAGCTGCTTATGAATATCCACGTATTTAATGTAATGTTATTTAATTGCTAAGCTTTAGTAATGAAGAAGAAACGGGAAATTCTTTCTAAAAGGGATCATAGTTTCTCATTCGATAATTGAGGCACAATATTAAAAAAAATAATTTATAACGAGATAATTAAATATTACTACTAGCGCAAAATATACGATTGACAGCAAAAGGTTTAATTTCTGACGGTTTTATTGTGGAAGCTACACATATATAGTTACCTTTTAAGTAATTTGATATATTTTTTACGGGAATCTTACAAAAATATATCAAAAAAAGACACTATATATCAATAACTAGCCATTTTAATTATGCTATCAAAAATAGGCAAAAAACTACTAATGATATACAACATTCAAAAAAAAAACACATAGATGATAAAAAACATAAAATTTGAGGAAGTTTGAAGGTGTACTAAACTAGTTTGGAGTCAGTATTCATTATCAATGATATAAAACATTAAAAAAAAAAAAGGCAAAAAAGGATTTGTTCAATGGATATGGCTAAAATTCATTGAAAAAAATATAGATGAGGCGATATACAAGATTTAAGCAAAATTAGAGGTGGTGATTTGGACTGGTTCGGTATCAAAATTCATAGTTAAAATTGAGTTTAAAAAATTTTCTGCGACACATATGTCACGCATGTATCTCACACAGAGGTAACATGGATATACATGGTATACACATTTGATAAATATGTGATACACATCATATTTTTTCATATTCATCTTCTACTTTGAATTTTCAATTCAAACCACCTCAAAACTCCACCAAATCATCTCAAAACTGAGTTTCAAACCCCTTAAGATGTACCCAATCTATCCAACAGCACCCACTCAAAAGAAAGCAAAAAATTGACATTTTTTCTGCTACAAATAACTAATTAGCTAATATTTAACATTTGCCTAATATTTGTGATATTTTATAAATTGGCTAAATTTTACAATAACTTACTTATGGGCGGACATAACTAATAATTTCCCTTTTTTTACATCGTAACTATATAAAAGCTAAACATTTCTTAATTGTATTGCCATTTTTAAACATTTGGTGTACCTTTTGGAAATTTCATTTGAAAACGTTGTACTTTCAACCAGAAGTATATATTTCAAAATCAGTTTTCACTGTTCTCCTTTGAGAAATAATAATCGAGATATTAGACCGTACTCGATCGAATCGTTAATTTAATTAGGTCTTCTGGCTTATATCTTCACATATCTACAACTTCATATCGTTAGCAATTAATCATAAGTTGGTGTGTCTTTTCTTACTTGGCACATATCTCATGACTATTTCTTATTGGATTGAAATTAAATAATCTTGCTACAGTTTTATTTTATTTTATTTTATTTCTTGTAACCACTCTTACAGTCATAGAAGATCATTTCTTTTGGTTCTTCACTACTTCTGTGGTCCTACACTCCAATATGGCCCTCCGTACTTGGATGTACGTGATTTAGTTATCAAGAACTTCATTACTACTCTGATAATTCGTCTAAATTATCATCACACAAAGGCACAAAATGTTACTTGTCTTCCTTTTCTTTCTTATAATAATAAAGTATTAAGTGCGTCTTTTACTTTTTGTTCTCAACTAGTCGCAAGTTGCAATCATATGTCATGAAAATTACCTGCAATTTAATTTGCCATTCATAAAATAGAATATAATGAGTGCAATTCCAATTATGACTTATGCGCCATGGCAAGTTGGTTGCAGCGCCGCCCATAGCATTCTGGCAAGCCTTTTAATTAACTGCATCTAATTTCAAGGACAACCCTTTCTTTCATTTAACTTTAGTAATTGATAAGTGCATCCCTGCCTATGTCATTCTTGAGTCGTGCACGAGCTCGGATTTGAAATTTATAGGTTTAAATTTTAATTCTTTTAAGTTGTTAGGTTCTAATTTAATAATTTATACATATTCAATAAATTTCATAAAATAAATACAAAATTTGTACCACAGTTAGTAAGTTAAGCCAAATTCGTCGAAAGCACCAGCGACGATGCTCGCACATAGCGAGAATTTGCACACAAATACCTTGCAGCTGGCACTTCCCGCTGCAAGATTGGTTCTGTATTCTTGAGGAGGTATTAAACTCACTTCAGACGAGAATAAATATCGATAAAGGATCACCCGCAAAGTTTATGTGTAAGGGGCTTCTAGGACATATTTGGGAGAAAAATATTTTCCTACTTCATACCAATGACCATTGAAAAGCATACAAGGCGGACTCAACTAGTACAAGGCGGACTTAAAGGCATATATTGAAAGTGCTAGAGGGATGGGTGAATTATCGATTTTTTTTTATAGCTAAGTAGTTGACTGGTTTAACAATTAATCGACTAGAAATAGATGCGAGGTAAAAGCTAAAGACAGAATGTAAAATGAAGAATTTAAATGACACCAAGTATTTTTCAATTGGTTCGGATTCAATATGAATCCTATTGAATCCTACTCCAATTCCCCTGGATTGCAAGATGGTTCTCTCTCCAAAGCTCTTTGAAAAACTTCGTACAAGTTTGTTGATGTTATCACGAACACCAACTGCCTTTTTGGTTCTAAGTAAACTCGTTGTAATTTTGATTCAATGCTTCACCAATATTTTTTCTCTTTCTTCTCTCTACTAGTTATATAGTAAATCACACTAAGATTAATGCTTGTTTAGAGTAGAACAAAGAGCATGAAGTTGGTTCGATCAAAGTATATTTATTCGCCTGGACGTCTCATTGTTGGGGTTTAAAGCTTATTTTAGCTTAAAAGAGAGTGAATAAAAATTTGAGGGAAAATTTAAAATTTGATTTTCCCTCCTTGACAAGGGACATTGTCACATATTGGAGGAGGAAAGGACTTTTGATGGATATATATACAATTGCTCTTCTTCTAGCTCTTAAAGAGTTAAGAAGAAGGCAAGCCTCGCGCCGTCGTTGTCGCTCGCCCGACTTCGGTTTCGGATTTGGTCAAATAATTGATTGATTATTTTTTTGGACCAAATTTATTTGTTAATATTAAATATCAACGTAATATTATTTAATCTAAGTTATCCGTTTTTATAACGAAAAATTAATTTTCCTCCGCGTTTTGAATTTCTGTTATATTTTGCGTAAATAGCCATTTATGTTATGGCCGCTTTACGTGAACAGTCATGACAGACCTTTTGAAGAGTTAAACCTCTTCGTTTAAGCTCAACATGTTGGCTATAAATAGCAGACCTCTTCGTGGTTTTCCACTCCTGTTTCTGAGTTAAAGCCTTCGCGGTTTTCTTTCATTTGTTTACTTTAACGTATATTCTGTTTTGGTTTACTATCTTTTATTCGGAGATTAAAATTTAGCGATTTTCTACTCCGTTGGAGATTAAAATCTACGTGATTTTCTACTTTAGTTTTATTCGATTTGAAGATATAAAAACTTCGCCATTAATTAAATGCTTGTTTATGTCATTCTTTTACAGAAATGATGAATGAGAACGGAAACCAGGCTGTTCCTATGGGGACTGCCAATGCATCGACAAGACGAACAACTCCGACATTGGCACCGGCAGAAAAGCCCGAAAATTTTTTCGGAATCGATTTCAAGCGGTGGCAGTAGAAGATGTTCTTTTACTTGACTCCGATAATGAATGCTTTCTCGTGATTGAGGCATGGAAGCATTCTGATTTTTTTTGCAAGAATTACATTCTTAGCGGACTGGAGGACGATTTGTATAACGTCTATAGTAATATGAAAATGTCAAAAGAACTGTGGATTATGCTTGAAAAGAGATACAAAACTAAGGATGCTGGTTTGAAGAAATTTGTTGATGCTAAATTTTTGGACTACAAAATGGTAGATAGCAAGTCTGTTATTACCCAAGTCCGGGAATTGCAAGTGATTATTCACGATCTCCTTGCCGAAGGTATAAGTCGAATTAATATTTATGTTAAAATTATTAATTATATTATTATTAACAAAATTTTCATTAAAGGTCTTGTCATCAATGAAGCATTCCAAGTAGCAGCGATGATTGAGAAGTTGCCTCCTTTGTGGAAGGACTTCAAAAATTACTTGAAACACAAACGCGAGGAGATGTCGCTTAAGATCTCATTGTTCGGTTGAGAATCGAAGATGACAACAAAGCTGCTGAAAAGAAAGGTCGTGGAAACTCAACAATAATGGGAGCAAACATTGTTGAGGATGCTCCTCAAAATAATAGAAAGATGAAGAAGGCTTCTGGACCAAAAAGCAACCCAAGCAAGAAGCGGTTCAAAGGAAATTGCTACAACTGTGGGAAATCTGGGCACAAATCTGCAGATTGTTGTTCTCCAAGGAAAGACAAGAAGAAGGGTTAAGCAAACATGGTTGAAAAGCACGAAGATTTTGATGACTTGTGTGCTATGCTTTCTGAATGTAACCGGTGGGAAATCCAAAGGAGTGGTGGATTGATTCTGGAGCCACTCGCCATGTTTGTGCTGTTAGAGAAGCATTTGCTACATATTATCCCGTTAGACCCGAAGAGACGCTTTCTATAGGAAATTCTGCAACAGCCAAAATTGAAGAATGTGGCAAAATATTTCTGAAAATGATTTCTAGCAAGGTGGTGACTCTGAACAATGTCCTTCATGTTCCCGAGATTAGGAAGAACTTAGTCTCTACTTCACTTCTCGTTAAGAACGGGTTTAAGTACATTTTTGTATCTGATAAGGTTGTAATAAGTAAGAATGAGATGTTTGTTGGAAAAGGTTACCTCACTGAGGGCCTTTTCAAGCTGAGTGTAATGGTCGTTGAGAATAATAAAATTTCTGCTTCTTCTTATTTACTTGAGTCAAAGGATTTATGGCATATACGTTTGGGATATGTCAATTATAAAACCTTGCGAAAAATGATTAATTTGGAAGTATTGCCTAAGTTTAAACGCGACAAATCAAAATGTCAAATATGTGTGGAATCTGGATATGTTAAACATCTTTATAAATTAGTTGAGAGGAATTCAAATCCTTTAGACTTAATTCACATAGATATTGGCGACATGAAGTCAATATTATCTCGCGGTGGAAAGAAGTATTTCATAACTTTTATTGACGACAATACTCGATATTGCTATGTTTACTTACTTAATATTAAAGATGAAGCAATAGATGCATTCAAGAAATACAAAACTGAAGTTGAAACACAACTTAACAAGAAAATCAAAATGATAAGAAGTGATAAGGGTGATGAATATGAATCTCTTTTTGAAGAAATATGTTTAGAATATAGAATTATTCATCAAATAATGGCCCCTTACACGCCCCAATCCTATGGGATTGAGAAAAAAATAATCGTTCATTAAAGGAGATGATGAACGTATTGTTGATAAGTTCTGATTGCCATAGAACTTGTGGGGGGAAGCCATTCTTACGACTAACCGGATACTAAATCGAGTACCCCATAGAAAAATGCAATCTATTCCATATGAAAAATGAAAAGGAAGGAAGCCCAACTTGAATTATTTTTAAGTGTGGGGTGTTTGGCAAAGTACAAATTCCTAAACCCAAAAGGGTAAAAATAGGACAAAAAATTGTTGCTTGTGTTTTCATAAGATATGTGACCAATAGTAAAGCATATTGATTTCTGGTTCATAAATCAGAAAATCTCGACATTTATAATAATACGGTTATAGAATCAGATAATGCTGAGTTCTTCGAAAATATATAGCCATATAAAAAGGAATGTGAGTCAATTGGTGAAGGATCTAAACGACCTCGGGAAGAAACAAAAGAAAATACGTTTAATCAGAAGGATCCAAGACGTAGTAAACGTCAAAGAACGTTTACTTCATTTGGCCCAGATTTGCTGACTTTATTATTGGAAAATGAGCCTCGAACATTTAAAGAAGCGATGTATTCTTCGGAATCATTATTTTGGAAAGAGGCAGTCAATAGTGAATACAATCCATATTGAACAACCATACATGAGAATTTGTTGATCTTCCTCCTGGAAATAAACCGTTGGGTTCTAAATGGATTTTTAAGAGAAAATGAAAGATGATGGCAATATTGATAATATAAGGCAAGACTTGTGGTCAAAGGGTATAGACAACGAGAAGGCCTTGAATATTTTGATACATACTCTCCGGCTACAAGAATTACGTCCATAAGATGAATATGTATTCTAAGTCCACAAGTGGATATGTATTCACTATTGGTGGAGGAGTGGTATCTTGGAAGTCGTCCAAACAAACATGTATTGCTAGATCTACAATGGAGGCTGAGTTTATAGCCTTAGATAAAGTCGGTGAAGAAGCTGAATGGCTCCGAAATTTTTTGGAAGATATTCCATTTTTGCGCAAACTGTTGGCCCCAATACGTATACATTGTGATAGTCAAGCGGCAATTGGAAGGGCTGGGAGAGTTATGTATAACGGTAAATCTCGTCATATTCGACGAATACATAAAACGTTGGGAAATTACTCTTTAGAGGAATTATGACGATTGACTATGTAAAGTAAAGTGATAATATGTTGGATCCACTTTAGAAATGCCTAATTAGAGAGGTAGTTGAGAAATCATCGAGGGGAATGAGATTATGGCCGAGGACAAATCATTGTGGCGATAACTCTACCTAGAAGACTGGAGATCCCAAGATCTAGGTTCAAGGAGATCAAAAAAAGTCATTAATGACGGTTCAACATTGTCAACTATTTTGGTCCATTCTCGTGCTGAGACAATGTTCAGTACCAAGGATAAAACATTAAGGCTTTTTAATGGTTTCTAAATTTGATACGGGGTATATCAAATAGTGTATATTAGGGATGACACGTCTAGGAATCACCTATGTAAGTGTGAAGTTTTAGCCGCTTCAAGGAGAATTTTGTAAGGTCAGTTCTCTATGCACTTATGAAACCAGGTGGTGTTCATGGCTGAAACAAACACGACAATGAGAACTAAAAACGGTTAAGGGTTGATTGTCTGACTTATGGTTGTCTAGGTATACACCAAAGTTCGACGGTTCAAAGATATCAAATCTATCGATTGACCGAGTATATCCGACATAAATTCACTACGGAAAGTTCAATGGAAAACCTACTTATCCAGATGGAATTAATCTTTGCTTGTGAATCACACAGTTTTTCATGTATATTTTCGTGATATAGCCATTACCCATTCATGTGGGGAATTGTTGGGGTTTTAAGCTTATTTTAGCTTAGAAGAGGGTGAACAGGAAATGGAGGGAAAATTAAAAATTTAATTTTTCCTCCTTAACAAAGGGACATTGTCCATATTGGAGGAGGAAAGGACTTTTGATGGGTATATATACAAATGCTCTTCTTCTAGCTCTTAAAGTGTTAAGAAGAAGGCAAGCCTCGGGCCATTGTCTTCGTCGTCGCTCGGCTTCGACTTCAGATTTGGTCAAATGATCGATTGATTGATTGATTTTGAAAAAAAATTATTTATTAATTTTGAACAAAATTCATTTATTAATTTTAAATATCAACGTAATATTATTGAATCTAAATTATCCATTTTTGTAACGAAAAATTAATTTTCCTCAGTGTTTTGAATTTTTGTTTTATTTTGCATAAATAACCATTTGTGTTATTGCCGTTTTACGTGAACAGTCATGACAGACCTTCTGAAGAGTTGCACCTCTTCGTTTAAACTCAACATGTTGGCGAAATAGCAGACCATTCCCTCAGGTTTTCCTTACGAAATTTCTGAATTCTCCTCTTCCTTTCTGCATTGTTTTAACTAAAACAAAGCAACAATAAGTGTGATTTGCTGCCACCATTTATGTTCGTTGAAACACTGGGGTTTGTAGTACCACTACACCAGTGTGTAATCCGTTATATCCTTGGAGAAAATAATCCACAACCTGGGGTACTAGGAGGGAATTAAGTTCCTTAAGGAAACACTGCGAATTCAGCGGGCTCCGATTAATTTCTACTTCTTCTACATTTTTATACGTTGTGTTCATCTCCATAATTATTTTACAAATACAATATTCTAACACTCACTGTATATATACACTTCGAGGGCTTTGCTTTGATTCTTGATTGTGATATATCTTGAGAGATTACAGACACAAGGGAATTGATCCTTAGAATGAATCGTAGAATGATTCTTTTCAAGAATAAGTGTAGAGCTTCCTTTGATTTGTCTTGGCTGGTGGTCTTAATAGAGCTTTCAATCGTTGAGCAGATCCTTCTTTCATTCAAACAGCCTAAAATAGATTTCTTGATTTTGAGAGTCAACAACTTTCCTTTAATAAGAAGATCTTTAGTGCGTTGATAGATATATCAAGCGGATTCTAAGCAATCTCAATCTCCTCTGATTTTGGTCCTTCCTTTATTTTCTTCCTTCGTACAGACTGTCAGATCTTAGAGGACTTTTTTCTTCTTTTCTTTACTCCTTCCTTTCCTTTGCTCCTGTGTTCCTGCAAGCAAAGATATACTATTTTTCATTATTAAGACTTTGATCTAACGTATATATTAGCGGTAAAATGTTCATGACTTGTATAGTTTAGTAGCAACCTTTTTGGAGAAATATTTTGGCTTGTATCCAAAAAACTAAATCAGTATGAGAACCAAACAAACGTATTTTTAGATATTGGAAGATCTTGCCGAAAAGTTTTAAAATTCAAACAAAATAGTAATCCAAATAATATTTTGTTTAATTGATAATGTCCAATGAACCATATAACTGTCGACATTTAGTAACATGATGTGATAATTGCACGTTGTGACATATATAATATTGAATACAACAAACATGTATGTCTATAAAGGTTATCTTTCCATAAGTTACTAATATAACAAAGATGCACCTAGCTGTTCAGGTCCATTCCTTGCCATTCCCATCTTAACACTAAACTTATCTTTGCATTATCTTATATTATGGTGCCCAACAAAAGATTAAATATATGTATTTCCTCTTAGGATAACAGTCCAGTAATTTTAATTTCATCATGGCACTTCCATCCATATTGAGGAAAGAAAACATGGGATATTTATGCACCAAATTTTGCAAATTCTCCTTTATGCTTAGGCAAAGGGACGATGGAGACTACTAGATTAAGCCAAGCGAAGGACTAAGAATTGAAGTACTTCTTTCTAGAAGTGAAATACATCATTTATAGCTTAATAAGGGCTTGTTTTTCATTTAATGAAGGTTTGAATCTGAATCATTCATGTTGCAGTCCATTTATTAATTTTTCCCTCTTTGCAACCATTTATTTGCTCTTGAAATATTTATATATAAATCATTCAGATTTTGTATAATACTTCAAGTCATTAAGACGTTCACTTAAATTACCATCGACAAACCATCATCATCGTCAATCACCACCACACCATCACCACCTACTTCTAATATGACTTATTGCCACTACTCTATTGATAAAACCTACACACCACCACCACCAACTTCTAATATACAACAAACACCGCCAATCACCTCCACTGCCACCACCAACCTTGCACAATTACCATCGACAAACCATCATCATCGCCAGCCATCATCATCAACCTGCACCTTTATCACCAAAGGTGATACAAGCGGTATGGACCTTGGGGCTAACTCAATCATAAAAGGCAGTTTATGAGGTGAGATTTCCCGCTCCCCCTATTCTCATCTGATGGAGGACTCAACACCCCCTCGCACACCTAAGCCTGCCAATTGGAGCATGGACAATATAATATGTGGGCCTCAACACCCCCTCACACGCGTAGGTATGACAATTGAAGCGTGCACATGTAATATAATATGGGGGACCAACATCGGTGAAATAAGGAGCAAACCATCCAACTCATTTAACCCAAGTTGCGTAATTAGGCAAGGTCACCCCTTATCCCCTTATCTATTCATTATTTGCATGAATCCTTGTCACGTTTTATAAATCAAGCTATTAACCAAAACTTGAGAATTGGTAGTGTATCAACAGAGATATCACATCTACTATTTGCCGATGATTTAGTACTTTTTGCAAGAGCTGACACTAAAAATACTTCTACTATTACTAATATTTTCAATAATCTTTCAACTGCCTCGGGTCAAAAAATTTACTTCTCCAAAAATGTGCCCCTGAACATCCAACAAAGTATCGCAACCTCACTCAACATAACCCCCTCGACAAAGTTTTGTAACTACTTAGGTCTACCCATCACTAATCACCATCCAAAAAGCAATACATTTTTGATCATATGAATAACCTCTACAAGGATGGAAGGCAAAACTGCAATCCCTTGTAGGGCATACTGCACTCATAACAACATAATTGCAACCATCCCTAGTTACGCAATGCAAATAAATTTATTATCAAAAAATTATATAGAAAAAATTGACTGTATTCAACGGAACTTCCTTTGGGGTTCCAGTGCAAAGAAAAAATTCAGCTCTCTTTTCTAGACTGACTTGGCATTTTATTACAAATCAATACCAACTTTGGGTTAGAGTTTTAAAAGAAAAATATCAATCATGCTATCCTCAAAAAGATTTTAAAATGAATCCATCCGACTCCTACATCTGGAAAAGCATTATCAAAAATATTTCAACATTTCGTAAAGGGGTTGCTTGGAATATTGGCAATGGCTCCAGTATTAAGCTTTGGGAAGATAATTGTTGGGTCTAATGACTCCCTAAGATCTCTTATAAATGATCCCCTCACAGAACTAGATATAACAAAAACTGTCCAAAGTATCCTCACCAATAATAAGTGAGATCTTTCGAAACTATCCATGGACATTCCCATAAATATTATACGCCTAGTTGATAATACTTACATTAAAGATTCGAAACCCAAAAATGACTCTTTCTTTTGGAAAAATATAACCTCAGGTTTATTCTCTACAAAATCAGCATACCATATGTATTTACAAGACTAATAATTTTAACCTTCCCATTTCTCCCTCCCATCAACGGGTGTGGAAAACCCATGCTTTGAATAAAATAAAGTTCTTCATGTGGCTACTCTTCAATAACAAATTACCTACAGCGGAAAACTTATTCAATCGAAACATTCTTTGATTAAAGACATGTGCTTCATGCCCAAACACTACTGAAATAATTGGCTACTTATTTATAACATGCCCAAAATCCAAAGTCTTATGGGATCATTTCAACATACATATCCCTCCAAACCAATTGAAACCTACAATCCTCGCTCTCTGTGCCAGACCAACTCAACGGACTGTTGCTAATAATAAAAATGCCCCATTATCCATCTTAACTATTATTATTCTATGGTCGATCTGGAAAAATAGAAACCAAATCCTTTTCCGGGACTCTACTGCTCCACTAACACATACAAACATAACTTTTCAAGATATGGAGTACCTTCACGTAGTTCATAATCACCACACAAAAAATTCTTATGAAAAGAAATCAATTCCATGGCAACCACCTCCAAATGGGTTCTTCAAGTTAACTACGGACGGTGCTTATGAAGAAAGTAGTAATACAAAGGGTGGACTTATTCGAAACCACAATGGTGATTGGATCATTGGCTATGCAAATTACAACTACGCACACTCTGCCATTCATATGGAAAGTATGTCCTTTTACAATGGTCTAAGGCTGGCACTCAGTAACAACTTAGTTCCCCTTATTGTGGAAACTGATTCACAGGTAATGATTCAACTATTATAGTCTAATAATCTATCTTTATCACATATGTTAATGGATTACAGGAAACTAATGGAGAAGTTGGGCAGCCCACAAGTGTGCCACATCTTTAGTGAAGCAAATGTTGCAGCAGATAAACTGGCCTGCTATGGGAAAGACAGAGTCCAGCTATGGGAAACAATGTTTTGACTTTTGTATACCCACCTACTTTATCCTTAATGAACTAAAGGAAGACCTCTACGAAACTGGGACTATACGTTCAGTTACCATCATGTAATAACTTTCATTTGTGCTATTTAATAAAAGCTTCTTTCATTAGCAAAAAAAATAAATAAGGAATCGAACTGGGCTAGCTCTGATACCATATGATAAAGAAATGGACATTAAACCTAATTCAACCCCAAAAGCAAGCTAAATAGATGAGGATTTCCTAAACCATATAAGCAGACCAAATCCCCCATCCTCATCCAATGTGAGACTCAACAGTAGTGGATGGTGATGGTGACTAGCAATGAAGGTGATTGGAGGCAGAAACGGATCCAGGAATTTAGGAGGATGGGCGAACTATTACGAACCGGTGGATCCAGAATATAAATTTTAGGGATTCAACCATTAGTTCTACTATTGCATCCATTATACTTTTGGAATTATAAGTTCAAATTTAATACTAGTTATATAGTAATTTTCTTACATCTATATCTATATTCTTTACTCCCTATCGAAAATGCTGGGATCAGTTGAATCCATTGTCTATATGCTACATCATTCACTACTACTAGTTTTAATATGCGCATTTCATTTAATCATAAAAAATTTTATGATAACAAAAGAATAATAGGAATTTCAATGTGTGAAATTAAAAGAATAAATCAATCAGAGAAAAGAAAGAAGAATTACTTAATTAATATGCAAAAAGTTACAACTACTTCTAATAAAATAAGATTGACATGAGATTTGAACTCATAATCCACTCAGAAAGGTGCATCCAATAATAATCGCATCATATGATACTTTGAGTTTGGGTGCACACACATATATTTAGAAATTTTGAAAAAATATGACATTACTATACATGTAGGAAGGTGATGTTTTATACTTCAATACCACACAAGAGGGGGGAGGGGGGGGGGGAAGTGAGTTGTGTGATGTTCAATTTTTCGCATGCACAGATTATAGAAGGACCTGGTTCTTCTATGTGTTCCTATTGTCACAAATTAAAGAACACAAGGATTTTTACGTGGAAAACACTTGGATCAAAAGGTGAAAAACCACGACCTACTTCCTAATAGGATTTTCCCAAAAATATTTACTAAATCAGTGAGCCAAAACTGCATTTACAAAAACTCTTTTGTAAACCTAGGACTACCTCTAATCCCTTGTGGCAAACCAACCTCTAACTGTTTGTGATAATTTCAAGTTAACTCTAACTTGAAAACACAAAGTACCTATTACAAATGATTCTAGATAAAATTGAAAGGTACAAGATAAAACCACCTACTACAAATGAAATAGACTAAAAGACAAACACTAGGAACTGGTCTTCTAGCTGGTTCAAGTAGCTTCAGTTTTGCACAGTTAAATCTCACACGAACTGCTTGCAAAATTGCCTTGCTATTTTGTTCTCAATTCACGTTTAACTTCTGCTTTTTGTGCGTACCTGTACAATCAGAACATCCTGCAATATATAGGGTTAGTAGTTAAAGAATTAACTAGAATTCTAATGCTACTCTTCCTTGTTGGAAGAGTTCTAGTCAATTTCAACTCTTAAATCCCTCCTTATTTTGGATAATATTCTCTATGACTAAGGAGTCTTTCTCCTTATCGTTTTTACAATCTTTTCGATCAGGAGATATCTCTATTCTACAAGAATTCGTTTATCTCCTGCATGTGCATCTCACGTGCCTTGACTCTTCCTGTGTATATGTCTACCAGTGATGGACCTGATTCATTTATGAGTTCCTTTGTCAATCTTCAAAATTATTCTCTTTCTTGGGCCAACAAATTCATCCTTTTGATGATGATAAACTTTGTGCGTTGCGTCCATAAGCTTGTTTCGACTTAATCAAACATTGACACATATTAGAGTATTAAGAACTTATCATGAAGAACCAGGGTCATTAGGTTATAAATATCATTGTTCAGAGCATAACTATTTTCCCCCTTTTGGCATCATCGAAAATTTGCAAAAAGATGTGTGAATCCCAGATAGTTAAAAATCACTCATGGTCACTGGGGCAACTGCAAATGCATTCATAGATTAATCATCAATAATCAACTAAGAATTCAAACTATCAAAGAAATATAGACAATGAATAAGAACAAAAGTAGAAAACTTCATTGTTAGAGAATATGATTATGCCACAATCCACAAAATGAAACAAAAATAGTTAAAATATGAGCAACAAAAAGAAAACATCCTGAATCCAGGTCACTAAAAGTTCTAGGCAGGCTAGGAAATTAAGGCTTGGAAGAACTGGGGGCTTGAGTTTTGGTTTGGAGAAGATGCAACATGTCTTGAAGAATTCCCTCAGTCTTCTACCTTTCCTTTGTGAGCTCAGTTCTGAGAGCATCTCTCTCAGATTCTACCTCAGACAAACGAGTCTTCAGCCTTGCTATCTCGGCATCCTTTTCCCCACTCTCCTGCACTAGGGCTCTGATGTTGCTGTTAACAGGTGTCCTTTTAGATGAACTAGGTTCATTTGGAGTGGCATGGGTCTCATAATCACAAGAAAGAAGAGTATTGATCCCAAATTGGTCTTCTCTTGTGGCCATCTCCGACTTCTTTAGTGGCACCTTATAATAAGCAAGAACAATAGTGATAATGAAGCCATAGGGAATGGCATGGGCTTTGGAGCCATTGATAACCCCGTCTAAAAAGATAAATGATGAACCCAGGCCAGTTAATCTGCCTCCCACTATCCAGACATTCCATCAAGACCAAGTCCATGTAGTTGGCAATATGCCTCCTTTCCTGCCTAGGCAGCACACACTTGTTGATGAATTCAAATAGCACATTGTGGGGTGGCTTCATTTCACTCTTATAAACAGCCTTGGGCTCACTTTTTTCTTCATTATCACAAAATTTCGTAATGATAACCATGGCAGTTAGAAGAGAATCCAGACTTGGCCATTTTGTCTTGTATAGTCATTATAACCTTCAGAGGGTATACCAAGGATTTCACTCATCTCCTTAGCATCAAAATAAGTTTGAACTCCTTTCACCAGGCTAGTGACTCTGCTATCCTTTACCTCAGCATTGGCCATGAATTCCACAATCTCATTCCTTGCCAGTATTCCATCTAACTAAAGGACCATGTCCTTCCACCCCTGTACCTCAAGTTTCTCAAGGAGCAGGATCATCCCTTCTTCCTCCAAGTCCTTCAAAAGTCTCCCCTTCAAGATTGTTCATTTGCCAAACTTGGCCAGCTTATCCTTTTCATCATCAGACTTATCCTCCTCTTCACCACTCCATTCTTCATCTTCAGTAATTTTCATTTGCTTGGTTTTCACTGCAGACCCGGTTCATTTAGCCAAGATAGAGGGTTCAGCAGACTTAGAAACAAATGAAGACTTCCTTGAGGAAGTCTTGGCTTTCTTGGGCTTAGGGGTCTGAACCTCTACCTCAACTGTCACATTTTCACTTTGATGGACCAGGTCCATCTCATCCACTTCAACAGCCTTAACAGGATCAACCACTTTTTCTTTTCCCTTCTCCACTTTTTTCTTCTTACTCTCCTCTAAAGCTCTCTGCAACTCCTCCTCACTTTGCCTTAACTTGCTCCTTGTAGTTCTTCCTCTTGGGAGAGGAATTTCAGAAGTCTCAAAAGGAGAAGCCTTCCTTTTCTTGTTGGCTCTTTCTGCCTATCTTTTTCAAGAGATCGGCAAGTGTTTCCTCAACAGATGAACCAGGTTTATCTGCTTGCCTTCAAGATTCACTAGCCCTTCAGCGGCTTCTCCCGATCCACTCCCCCCTGCGTTCTTGCTACTTTCGTCCACCTTTTCTGGCTCAGCTCCATAGATAGTCATTCTAACAGTTTCAGAGGTGGGTGAAGAATTAACCACTTCTTTCCCTTTTCCCCTATCATCACTCCGTACTCTCTCACTCTCCTTTTATTTTTCTATTTTATTTTTACCTTCTCTCCTTTTTGTCTCAGGCATTTTCACATCCACCATAGACCCAACCAGTATGAACATGTTTTCTAGATTTTCAGCAACATTAGAGATGATCCCAGATGTAACCTGTTCAGAATCGGAAGACACAGTTTCTTCCCCCTCAGTCGCCGACTTGAAAAAGTCATCCGAATTTCGGGAGTCTTGGGCTTGGCTTGTTTGAAGCTGGGCATTTAATTTTCTCGAAATTCTCCTCTAGCTATAGTTTTCCTAGCAAGCATTTTTACTCGTCTTCTCCTAGGTTGAGGGGTAGTGCTGGGTTCAGAGGTAGTGGAAGAAGAGGAAGGGGTAGGTAGAGGGGGAGTACCGAGATTATCGCTGAGTTTAGTAATTTTGAGTATGGTACTGTAAGGGAGGGGATGACTTGAATGAAATTTGAAGGCAAAGAGAAGAGAGAGTTTTGACGGTTTTCAGAAGTTATGAGGGATTTGCAGGGATGATGATGAGGGATTTAAAGGAGGAGAGCAATTAATACACAACGACAGATTTTTGTAGTCAAATAGAAGTCTAATCATCCTCATGATTTAAATTCAAATTGTGCAGAGTGTAGAAAACATACCTCACTATTCAGATGAACCAGGTTCTTCACTAAGAATCCTCTTGATCATGTCTCAATTTGCCAAGATAGAGAAAATTTCATTAGAGACCAATAAGTCATATTAACACATGGCACATGAGTATACTATTTACAGTATGAGACTGAGCAAATATTAATCTAGTTATTTACACAAATTCCAGATTTTCTAACAAAAAAAAGTAGTTTTTTTCAATTTTTTTTATGTACATTCTGAACTGGTTCCATTAGGTTATCTTAATCATCCCTAATTCTAACCCGTTCCTTTCAAAGTACTCTCTACTCAGTGCTTTTGTAAAGATGTCGGCAATCTTTTATTAGTAGCACATAACTCTACAGTGATCAATCCCTTTTCATAATTATCCCTTAAAAAGTGATGTCTAATATCTATGTGCTTAGGTATCTTGTGATGAACGGGGTTCTTAGTCATACTAATTGCACTAGTGTTATCACAAAAGATAGGGATACAACCAACATCGATTCCAAAGTCCATCAATTGTTGTTTAATCCACAATAATTGAGCACAACATGAGGCAGCAACAACATACTTAGCTTCAGCAGTAGATAAGGCCACATAGTTTTGCTTTTTGGTGGTCCAAGACACAAGACATGAGCCAAGAAAATGTTCCATACCTGAGGTGTTCTTTCTATCCACAAGAAAACCTGCATAGTCAGCATCAGCATATCCCACAAGATTAAAATTACTACCTTTTGGGTACCAGAGACAAAGATCAGTGGTGCCTTTTAGGTATCTCAAGATTCTTTTGACAACAGTCAAGTGGGATTCCTTTGGATTTGCCTGAAATCTTGCACAAAGGCCTACACTGAAAACAATGTCATTTCTACTAGCAGTGAGATACAATAATGAACAAATCATTTCCCTATACAACTTCTGATCAACAGATGAACCAGGTTCATCTATATCCAACTTTGTGGAAGTTGCAATAGGAGTGTCGATTTCTTTGGAATCTTAATTTAAACCTTTTAAGCAACTCTTTTACATACTTCTGCTGATGGATCATAGTTCCATTTGAATTTTGTTTAATTTGTAAACATAAAAAGAAATTAAGCTCACCCGTCATGCTCATTTCAAATTCACTCCCCATTGTTTAGCAAATTCTTTACTTAGCTTATCAGTAGTTGCTCCAAAGATTATGTCATCTACATATATCTGAACTACCAAGAGATCTTTACCTTTTTCGTTCAAGAACAAAGTGCTGTCAATTTTACCTCTCTTGTAGTCATTCTCAAGAAAAAACTTTGATAATCTTTCATACCATGCTCTTGGAGCTTGCTTGAGACCATAAAGTGCTTTGTCAAGTTTGTACACATGATCAGGATTTTCCTTGTTCTCAAATCCCGGAGGTTGCTTGACAAACACTTCTTCATTTTGATAGCCATTTAGGAAGGAACTATTGACATCCATTTGGTGAAGGGTGAATTCCATGTAAGCAGCAAAGGCTATGAGGAGTTTTATATCTTCCAACCTTGCCACTGGAGCAAAAGTTCCATCATAGTCTATGCCTTCCTCCTGACTATATCCTTGAACCGCTAATCTTGCCTTGTTTCTTGTAACTGTTCCATCTTTGTTTCTGAAGACCCACTTAGTGCCAATTACTAATCTATCCAAGGGTCTTGGTTCCAGATGCCAAACTTGACTTCTTTCAAATTGGTTGAGTTCATTTTGCATTGCATTTACCCAGTCTGCATCCTGCAAAGCCTCAACAATATTTTTAGGTTCAATAAGAGATAAGAAAGCATAAAAAACACAAAGATTCTTTAAAGAAGATCTGGTTTTAATTCCAGAGGCTGGATCAGTAATGATGTTCTCAATAGGATGAGAACTTTGATATCTGTAGGGTTTCACAACCAACTGGATACTCCTTGATGTTCCTTCAATGTTTTGTTGTTGTGGAACGGGTTCAGGGACAGGCTCCACTGAAGTTTGAGAATTATTTCCTCTTTGTTCTATTCCTCTATCATGTTGCCCGGGATAGATGAACCTGTTCCATCACCTGTTCCTTCCTCCAGTGTAGCTTCAGTCTGGGCTGTGGTTTCATTTAAGTTTCTAACCAGCCCAATTGCTTCATTATCATGTTCCTGTCTCTCAGAAAGAATGTTAGTTTCATAAAAAATCACATGAACACTTTCTTCAACACATATAGTTCTTTTGTTATAGAATTTATAAGGTTTACTATGTGAAGAATATCCCAAGAATACTCCCTCATTACTTCTGGGATCAAACTTACCGAAGGAGTATTTACCATTGTTGTGCACAAAGCACTTGCAACCAAAAGCCCTAGTATGTGATATATTTGGTTTTCTCCCCTTAAGTAACTCATAGGGATTCTTCTCTACAAGAGGTCTTGTCATGCACCTATTTATGATATAGCATGCAGTATTTACAACTTCTGCCCAGAAGCTATGGGGCAGTTTACTAGAAAGAAGCATAGTCCTAGCCATATCTTCAAGTGTACTATTCTTTCTTTTAGCTACTCCATTTTGTTGAGGAGTTCTAGGAGTAGAAAAATTATGATCTATGCCATGCTCATCACAAAATTCAGGAAATTTAGCATTTTCAAATTCAGTGCCATGATCAGACCTAATTGATGCAAGTTGATTACCTAGTTGTTTCTGGGTTTTTCTAACAAAAGAAGTGAACATGTCAATGCTTCATATTTAGATGTTAAAAATAATGTCCAGGTAAATCTAGAGTAATAATCAACAAGCACCATCACATATCTTTTACCACCTCTGCTTAATGTTCTCATTGGACCACAGAGATCGATATGAACCAGTTCCATTGTTCTGGTGGTACTTACCACTCTCTTGCATTTAAAAGAGGATCTTACCTGCTTCCCCCTTGCACAAACCTCACAAACTTTGTCTTCCTTGCACTTGATGTTAGGCAGTCCTATCACCAAGTCCTTGGAGACTAATTTGTTGAGTTGACTCAGACTTGCATGTCCAAGTCTCTTATACCAAAGGAGGGGATCACTGACCATCACACTTAAGCAAGTTAGTTCATTTTCTGAAAGTGTGGACAGATCTATAATATATATATTGTTCACTCTTTTTCCCTGCAAAACAATCTTGTCAGTGATAAGATTAATCATGAAAAATATTGTAGAGGTGAATGCTACCAAGTTACCTCTATCACACAATTGTGATACACTTATTAGAATGTATTTCAGGCCGTCTATCAAGTACACATTCTCAATGGAATGAGAGCCATTCTTCCCTACCTTACCAACCCCAATGATTCCACCTTTCTTTCCATTTCCAAAGGAGACTTTTCCTCCTTCGAGGTCCTCAAGTGAAAGGAACTGGTCCTTGCTTCCTGTCATGTTCTTTGAGCAGCCACTATCCATGTACCATATTTGGCTGCTCCCCTTCACTTGAACTTACAAAAGAAAATTCGGGTTTAGTCTTAGGAACCCAAACTAGTTTGGGTGCCTTTCTATAGGCAAAATGATGAATTAAATTCTTTTTAACCCAACTTGGTCGCCAATTCTTCCCTTAAACAAAATCTTTGTTCTTTTGACTGGCCCTTTCCTTTTCACTACATTCACTTTTATAGTGACTAGTTTTACCACAGTGAGTGCAAATATTGTTCTCAGGAAGAGTGAGGTACTTGCTTTTGGGATCCCACTTGGGTTGCTAATTCCCAAATCCAAGTCCTCTCTTATTGCTACTATGATGTTCCTGTAGCCATGACAAAGCATCAGAGGACCTGTTCCACTTACTAGTTCTGTCTAGTTCATGCTTTACCTTGCCTAGATCCTCCTTCAACACTCTTACCTACTCACCCTTTTTATACAACTCATCTTTTAGTTTACTTACATTTTCTTCTAGAGTGAGTTGTGTGCAATCAGGTGTCTTTTTACTTATTCCTAATTTCAGTATTAGATTTTCAGATTTTAACTCAAGGATATTTGCTTCAAATGTATGAACCTGGTTCTTCAGTGCAGTATTTTCAGTCTCACTGACTCTGAGTTCCAGGTTCTTACACTTTGCTTTTAAAATCACAAAATCCTTAGACAAATGTTCCTTTTCTTTATTTATAACCTCAGATTCATCAATGAAATCTAGCAATTTTTCAGAGAGTTTTTCTTTAGACAAAAACTTAATCTTGTCTTTGAGATGAATTATAATTACCTCAGATTCCTCCTGAGATTCCTCATCTGATTCTCCAATTTCCATAAGTGCTTGTTCATCTCCATCTTCATCATCTGATTCCTCATCTGAACTTTCTCTCCAAGCAGCAACCATAGCCTTTGTTGTTCTTGGGATGAACCTGTTGCTTCTTCCTCTTCCTTCGTTCAGATCTTTTATTTCTTCCATTCAATTTCCCATTGAGGGCAGTTCTTGATGTGATGATCAGTCTTCCCACACTTGTAGCAGTCCTCATTGGTCATTTTTGCAGGAACCCTTGTTTTGTTGTAATTTCCACCTCTTGAAGAACCATTTCCTCTCATTAGGTATTTCTTGAAATCCTTGGTGATCATAGCCATTTCATCTTCCTCTAGATCAGAACCTTCAGTGATTCTGAGTGCTAGGCTTCTTTCCTTCTTGGGCACATCCATCTTCATGGTTTGCCTTATAAGTTCATAGGCAGTGAGATTTCCAATCAGCTCATCTAGCTTAAGATTTGCAATATTCTTCGATTCCTGAATTGCAGTGATTTTGCTTTCCCAAGATACTGGCAGAACCCTTGTCAGAATCTTCTCAACTTTGTCTTCTTCAAGAAGAATCCTTCCAAGAGACTTAAGTTAATTTATCAGTGTGGTGAACCTTGTATACATCTCTTGGATAGTTTCTCCTTCATAGTAAAATTATCATATTGAGAATATAGTAGAGTACCTTTGGACCTCTTTACTTGAGGTGTTCCTTCATGAGCCACTTGTAAAGTTTCCCAAATTTCCTTAGCAGTAGTACAAATTTGAATTCTGCTGTACTCGTCTGGACCAAGTCCACACACAAGCCATTTCTTGGCTTTTTATTTTTCTCCCACTTTCTCAAGTTCTGAGCAGTGCAGTCAGCTCTTGTCTTTAGCACATCTACTCCTTCAGCATTCTTCTTCATGGTAGTCATATGACTATCAGTAATAATGTCCCGTAGCTCTTAATCTTCTCCAATTATGTGGTCTCTCATTCTGTTCTTCCACCATGAGTATTACTGGCCATTGAAGAGTGATCGCCTAGCAGTTGATTGTCCTTCTTAGTTCTCAGGTGGTGCACTCATCTTGATCTTCTCCTAAGGTGTTAGCCTCTTCAAAGATAACCCGCTATGATACCAATTGATGTTTTATACTTCAATACCACACAAGAGGGGAGATGATTTATGTGGTGTCCAATTTTTCACATGCACAGATCATAGAAGGACCTGGTTCTTCTTTGTGTTCCTACTGCTACTGTTGCAGAATAATAAGTACAGAAATTACAGAACACAAGGATTTTTACGTGAAAAACACCCGGCTCAAAAGGTGAAAAATCACGACCTACTTCGCAGTAGAATTTTCCCAAAACTCTTTACTAAATCAGTGAGCCAAAAATGCATTTACAAAAACTCTTTTGTAAACCTAGGACTACTACCTCTAATCCCTTGTGGCAAACCAACCTCTAACTATTTGCGACTTCTTCAAGTTAACTCTAACTTGAAAACACAAAGTACCTACTACAAATGCTTCTAGATAAAGCTGAAGGATACAAGATAAAACCACATACTACAAATGAACTAGACTAAAAGACAGACACTTGGAACTGGTTCTTCTAGCTGGTTCAAATAGCTTCAGGTTTGCACACTTAAATCTCACACGAACTGCTTGCAAAATTGCTTTGCTATTTTGCTCTCAATTCACGTTTAATTTCTGCTTTTTGTGCGTACCTGTACAATCAGAACATCCTGCAATATGTAGGGTTAGTAGTTAAAGAATTAACTAGAATCCTAATGCTACTCTTCCTTGGCGGAAGAGTTCTAGTCAATCCCAACTCCTAAATCCCTCCTTATTTTGGATAATGTTCTCTTCGAGTAAGGACTCCTTCTCCTTATCGTTTTTGCAATCTTTTCGATCAGGAGATATTTCTATTCTGCCAGAATTCGTTTACCTCCTGCATGTGCATCTTACGTGCCTTGGTTCTGCCTGAGTCTATGTCTACCAGTGATGGACCTGGTTCATTTCTGAGTTCCTTTGTCAATCTTCAAAACTATTCTCTTTCTTGGGCCAACAGAATGAAAGCATGGGTTCATGTGCCCAATAAAAACCTAAATACGCCCCTGATTGGAGGTGATATGGTGGAAGTGGTTGGTGGTGTAGGAGAATATTGATTGTTCTGTACAGCTCGGTGGTATATTAAGTTCCAAAGTAAGTTTCTAGATTCACTGTAACATATTACTTTTATTGCCTTATTAATGATTATTGAGACTTATCACCCTTCAAAAGTTCGAGTAAAATATAAACTTGAACCAAACCCAATTCCGAAACAAATCAAATAAAAAGAAGAAAGAAGCTGCATGATTGGTATACATATATACTTGAAGAAAGTTTATTCGTTTATGGCACTAAAACAACAAAATTGATATGGTCATTGCACTAATTACGTGACCATCTCAACTACTCACAAAAAGTTTGGAATCAGATTGCATATTCGTGTTTACTATAATCTTTCCAAAAGTAAATATATAAAGCAATATAGTTTGGTGATACTATCTTCGTCCATATTAGATTTAAATTAGCAGATTTTCTGGCATAAAAAAACCTTTGTGCGTGTGCCATACACGAGCACGACTAAGGATATAGAAAGAAACATATAGTGTAAAAATTGCTTTTCAAAAGTACATTTAACGTGCCCATTAAAGAATTGAATTACAAGGGAGACGTGCTGCCTAAAAGGTTATGCTTTATGTTGTCCTGATTTTGATCCAACTTCACTATTCCTTTTGCCTTTTACAACAAATCATTTCCAATAGTTTATATAGATTCATGTCTTTTTCAATAAAATCATAGGTGCCATTTGATTTTCGTAATGCATAGTGGAATGTGTAATTAATAATTCAAAAAATACAGGTTATCTGCTACGTCATATTAAATATTAAAATAAAATATAAAATTTCTCTACGGTATCCACATATGTAAGTAAAATCCTTCTTGAATCGAATCATATCTTTTTGACTGAGCACCAGTTTTTACTTGTAAATTTGGTTTAAATAAAAACCACAAGGGATCTCGTATAATGAGCATTTCCTAATTAAATAAAAACCGAATTGTAAGTATATTTTTCTGGAGGTGGCTTTGATCTACCCGTATTTGTTCCAGATGTGCTTTAGATAAACATCACTTCTTTCCTAATTAAAGATTATTGTCATCTTAATTATATTTACAGATGAGCCACCACCATTAGATATATAGTTTAGAAATCAGTCATTTTTTCCATGTCTTTTCCTACTAACGGTCGCCGCCGAAACATTTTTATCTTCTTTATGTTTTAGCACCTGGGATGTCACAGTAAACATTTATATGTATCCACTTATTCTATGAATAATCATTTTAAAATTTTATTGACTTCTTCTTCAATTTCAAGTCTTTAAGTGGGCGTTTGGACATAAGTGGGCGTTTGAAAATTAGAGTTGTGTTTGAACATGAATATAATTTTGGATTGTTTTTGAAATTTTATGAATGATCTAAGTGAAATTTTTGAAAAATAAACTTTTGGAGTTTTTCAAATTTTTGAAAAATCCTAAAATTTATCTTTGAGTGAAAATTGAAAAATTTATGACCAAACACTAGTTTCGAAAAAAAAAAAAGGAAAATTCTTAAGTCCAAATGGGTTAGAGTAGTGGCATTAGGGAGTTATGTACTCCACAATTTTTTTTTTCCATTTACCATCTTTAACCTGCCGTAACATATTATACTTTTGTAGCAATACTCATTAAACAAAAAAGATTTACCGTACCATATTACTTTTATAGCCTTACTCATTGAAAAATATTCCGACTCATCATCTTCAAATATTGGAGTGGAATATAAACTAGAACTTAACCTACTTCCGAAAAGAAAACCAAAATGATTTTTTTTTAAAATGGTCATGGCACTAATAAATATGTGGCCAGTCATACTTACTCAATAAAAGATTGGAATCAGATTGCATATTCGTGTTATATGTTTTATCTTCCAAAAAATAATAAGCGAAGCGATACAGTTGGCTGACACTATCTTTGTCCATGTTGGATCTACTTTAGCATATTTTCTGGCATAAAAAGCATTTGTGCGTGTGCCATACACAAGCACGAAGAATAATATAGCAAAAATATGCAGCGTAAAGCTAGTTAGTAGCGTCACCAAAGTCAATATAATATATATAGACCACTAGAATTAAATCGGTGAGTGACAGGTGCTGGCCTAAAAAGTTATGCTTTATGCTATCCTGATTTTGAACCAACTTCACTAATCCGTTAATTTGTCTTTTACTGTACAGCATTTCAAATTGTTTATATAAGTTCATGCATCCTTTAATAAAATTATCGGTGCCATTTGATTTTTGTTAATGCATGGCTGATAAGTGATAAGAGAACTTGCGCATGTTTGGAGTGAACAATGGTTTTAAAAAAGACCTTCACCCCTCCAAATGTTGGTTAATCTTTGATGAAGACCAAATTATCTTTAGGGATTCAAAAGCGAATATACTTATTTAATGGCAACTCTACTATATATGTCTGTCATTTTCGACCCAATAAATGTGTAACTCGTCTAACCTATACAAACATATGTGTTGGACTTAGGAGAATATTTGGCATCTGGGCTGCGTCACAAATGAACTCAAAAATTTATGGATATTTTATTTTGTACAGGTAATAGAGCACAAAAGTTAGTGGACTGGTCAGTGGTCTGAGGCCCTATATATATATATATATATATATATATATATATATATATATATATATATATATATATATATATATATATATATATATATATATATATATATATATATATGTCATTAATACACATTTGTAAATGACTTTTCATTTTTGAGAAAAAATATCAGATTCTAATTGAGAAGCTTCTGTCTCGTTCTTCTCTCTATTTTCCTTAACCCTAACTAAGCTTTTCATGGCGATTTCATAGATTTTGAAGTTTATGATGGTATCAGAGCGAGGACTCGTCTAAATCTCGCACTCAACTTTCATCCGATGGTAGCCTCACACAATTTTATGGATATTCTCTCACCATTCGTCTCATCTGTGCTTCATCAGATTCGTTGATTTTCTTTTTGGTGTTTTTGTCGTTATCGTCGTTTTTGAAGGTTCTTCTTCTTCTGGTAGCGAAGAAGTGTGGTAAATATGAACCTGTTATCACTCATTGTCTGTTATAATTTAGTTTTCCTTGTCCTAGGGTTTTGCATGTGTAATTCTTCACATAAAATTGGTCTGATTCTGTTGTTTTCAATATGACTTTGGGAGATAATACCACCTCAACTTCTACATACTCTCTGGATCCTTCGAGTCCTCTGTTCATACATTCATTTGACATTTCTGGCACTTCTTTAGTGCTTATACCATTTTCTGGTACCGGGTTTGGGGGTTGGAAGAGAAAAATCATAGTTGCTTTGTCAGCTAAGAATAAAATAGCTTTTATAGATGGTACTTGTCCCAGATCTCTTGATGATGCACTTGAATTAAAGTTTTGGAATTGATGTAATAATATGGTGAAATCCTGGTTGACTAGTTCTCTATCTCCTGAGATAGCTAAGAGTGTTTGATACTCTGAATCTGCTGACTGTATTTGGAAGCAACTCGAAACCACATATGATACTGTTAATGGGACCAAAGAGATTAAGAAAGAGTTAGCTTCCACTTATCAGGGATCTATGGATATTGAATCCTATTTTAACAAATTGAAGAGGTTGTGGGATGAGTTGGCCTTCATGCACAAGCATTATGTGAATCCTCGTAATTGTCCCTTGCAAAGGGAATTGGAGGAGGACAAGTTATATCAATTTTTAATGGGACTTAATGAAATATATTTTAGTGTTAGGAGCAACCTCCTTATGAGACAACCACTTCCTTCTCTTGACATTGCTTATGACATATTGCTCTAAGTTGAGAGTCAAAGACATATTAGTTCTGCTCCTCAATTCAATCCAGACTCAGCCTCATTCAGTGCAACTGTCAACAATTATGCCAAGTTTCCTACTCCTCCTCCTCCTCCAAAACAACAGTATAATCAAAGGATAAATTTTTATTAATTGATAAGTGTTACAAGCTTAATGATTTTCCTCCCAATTTCAAGTTTACAAAGGGGAGAAGAATCGTAACAAATGTTACTGATGAGCCTGAGTTCACAACTGCTGGGCATATTGTTGATGGTTCTTCTCATTGTGGTTCTTCTAGTTCTTTTGAACAAAGTTCAATGATTCCTGAGTTGTCCATTGAACAATACAATCAATTATTGACTATGTTACAATAGTCTCATCTATCATATCCTAACCCCTCAGTCTAATGTCATGGCATCTGTCAATTTTGCTGGTACATTACTATCTGATGATCTGTTAAATGTTGCTACATGCATGCTTTCTAAACAATTGACCTAACTTGGATAATTGATTCTAGGGCTACTGACCACATGTCATCTAATAAGGATTTCCTTATTCTTACTCCCTTACATGTTCCTTATCTTGTGTCTTTACCTATTGGATACAAAGTAAAAGTGACCAGCGCTGGTTCTTTTGCCTTGCATCCATCCCTCATTCTTCACAATGTTCTATAAATTCCTTCTTTCCATCACAATCTTATTTCCGTGCATAGGATCATTGGTCTATTTCCAATCCGCACTCAATAGTTAGTAGAAATGATCGTTGGAAGAATAGTACCCAACAAGAGTCGGAGTCGATTTTCATAGGGAGTTACACCGGGTGTTAGGAGTATACACTTGACGAGAGTGAATGGATTAAATAAATTTGCACTTCTACAAAAGGTTTTGGTTTTTGTTTCTACTTTTACTATAACAATTGTAACCTAGGATAAGAATCTAGAAGTGAATGATTGTTTTTGGTCTTTTTTCAAACAGTTAAAAAGTCCGGATGTGATCATAACCTAGGTGTTCGCCTAATGAGTTAAATACGTTAATAATTGTTTTTTGATTGGGGGTGTATTATATCTCTCAACTCTACGTTACCCGCTTGACACCTCTCGGTCAAAGAGTGATTTTGCCCAATTTGACTTTCTCAAGTCCAAATGGGCATCAAACATAATAGTTGATATGAGCTCAAGTGGGGTTCTTACTATCTGTAGTTTGAACCCTTTAATTAGGCTAATCAAACTCTCAGTTAACCCACTTTCTTGTTAGCCAAATTATCCTAGACTAGGTCCCTCTTTCTCAAGTAGAGACTAAGTCAAAAAGGCATGAATCAATATTTGCAACCATTAATTCTAGAATTGAAGCATGAACTAAGCTAAATAATCAACAACCAATCATAAACAAGCATTAAATTAAGTACCCATAAGGTTTACACACTAAGGTTGGGTCACAACCTTAGAAAGAATCTAGCAACTCATAGTGGAATTGAAGAAAATAAAGAAGAAATGTTAATTAAACCCATAATCGAAGATTAAAATGATAAATTATAATTATTAAACACTAAAATAATCACAAACTTCCTAAAGTGGAAAAATGTAATGGCTACAGCAGCTCAAACTCCGAAAGTTGACCTAAAAATATGAAAATCTTCTATTTATAGTGGCCCAAAATTTGCCGACAAAAATGCCACTCGGGAGGTTCTGCGGCCGCACAATTCTTGTGCAGTGCGCACTTCAGCAAGGCTTCAGGACTTAGTCTTTTGCACACTCCCTGAATTTGGAATTATTTGTCAGTGCAAACCCTGTCCTGCGGCCGCACAATTCATGTGCGGTCTTCACAGTAGCCAAACTCCTGTTGGATTCTTTCACTTGGTTTGCGGCCGCAGATGGAATTATGCGGTCCACACTTTCTTTTGCGGACCGCACTTCTTTGATTCTTCGCCCTTTATTGCCTTGTGATTTAGAACACTCCTTTCTGATTTGGATTTCATCATGGAAAATCAAACTTTCAACATTCCTGCAATTTGCATGTTTTTATTAGTTTTGGGAACATAAATTAATACTATCGGACTAAAATAAAAGCAAAAAGGTTCTAATAAGTAGTCCAAATCCCCACTTATTAACTCCCCCAAACTTAAGCCTTTGCTAGTCCTCAAGCAAATAAATTAGTTCCCACCTCCTAGAGTCAAAGGTAATTTCAGCGAGTCAAAGATGAGCCACTCACACATCAGTTGGGATCAACAGTTATCCACATTACTCATGCATTATCAACAAGGTGACAAGTCAAATATTCATGCACATATAGTTCTAATGTGACATTTGGGCTTCAAGAATTGACTTTACTCATCAAGGACTCTTGTTCTATCATGTAGGTCTTGGTGGAGTCCAAACTCTTCCTCCTCTACTTTTCATTTGCCAAGATCACTTAAGAAATAATCACTCAATCTTAGGATTCATGAAAGGTTCACTCGTCTCTCACAAGAGAACACAAGTACGGCTTCAAGTACCATAGACTTGCCCCTCATGTAGATCACCACTAATGTTATCTCACTCTATTTGAAATCAAGTACGACTTCTTTCGAGTTGTAATGAAGGCTTTTGGATTATGGTAGGATATCATATGTGTAAGTGGTTACACCTTTCCTTAAGCACTCCACACTTTCATTTCTCGGCTCACAAATGCCAATTCTTAGAGGCATTTTCTTTTCTTTGGGGATTACAGAGACTTAACATCACTCTTTCTTGTTCATTTAATTATTTTTCTCCCTTTTTTGATTGCTCATGCTAGGGATCATTACCTCCTTTTGAGACCATCAATCCTTCCACTTATTCACATTTTGCATTTTCCTTTTTGTTCTTCTCTTTTCTTTCCTTCTCTTTTCATAGAGATCCTTTCTTTTCTCTTTTTTTGTGCCTTGATACCTGTTTCAAAATTTTCAACTCTCCCCCAAACTTATGCTATAATCCATTTGTTTCACGAGAGTGTTAAGGAAAGTCTGGGTGCCAGGAGAGGGTCACAAGAAACGGGTAAAGGCTTATAACATGGTTATCAAATGAGTACGGCTAGAGGCTCAAAGGATTTGACTAGGGATAACGACATTGGTTGGAAATAGAAGGCTCAAACAGACCAAGGAAAGTCTATAATTACTGATCAAACCAAACAAAACTAAGGATTTCTCCTTGAAACACATTCGGCGCAAGTTCTAGACCCTTCGCACGGATACTTGGACTAGCAACAATTCATCTCAACCCTCACGCAACTAGATTGTAAAAGAGGATAGAGTCGAGGTCCTACAACGACCACCTTCAAGTTTAAAGATCACTATGGTCTAATTAAATCACGCGATGATTTCCAAAGTCAATTCAAGAGTCACAAAGTCACTAACTAGAGCTATTTTTTCAAAGACCTTGTCTCTAACCATAAGTACGTAGTTAAGTGTGTTGGTATTAATTGAAGCATGGTTGACTCTTTGAGCTTGACTTGATTAGGTCTTTTTATTCATTACTGCTGCTATTATTACCTTAACACAAAAACATACTCATTCTCTTAAGAAGGTTGTCACGTCATCCATCGTTGGGTCGAGTCACCCGGTTCACACAACAACTGCCTTTGGAAAGAACCGTGGCGTTAAGAAAACCAGAGGCTTATTATCTACTAAGCATAAAAAGAAGCTACTTAACAAAACAAGAACTAATATGGAAAATATAAAATGATAATAATCAAAAACAAATATAAAGAAGCTAATGAGCAAAAACTACTAAAGATAGAATGAATATACATAATAAGAGAGAGAGAGAGAGAATTTAGATAAATACAAATAAGGAAATAGAGAAGATCATCAAATTATTACAGACCAAATGTATCAAAGTGTACCAATGTGTCAAATAAACTCCACTCTGAATAAAAATACGCATTGTTCCCAATGCTTAACAAAATAAGAGTAAAAGAGGAGAGGGTGAAGAAAACTCCCTATGGATCCTTAGACATCTCAGTGTCCCTAGTAATGTCATCTCCCTCAGGATCATCCAACTGAATCTCATCATCGTCAAATCTAGGTGTGGCTGGGTTGGCGAATATCTCACTCACTGCCTCAGCAGTGTCGACAGCAATGTCTGACTAGTCAGAATGGCCACCATTGTGCTACCGGTGCAGATGGTGCTGAAGGATCTGGGGCGGAATGGTGCGGGTCAAGAAGCATGTCAAAGGGTAGGTCGCCAGCTGTAGCAAGTCTAGTCACCTCCTTCCGGAGCTTGTCCATTGATTTCTTGCTGACTTGGGACTTCCTTATCTACTTCACTTCCTTTCCCAGCTCTTCAATAATTGACCCATGTTTTACCAAGGTGTCTATGATAATCTTCTGGTTCTCCAGAATCTTTTTTAGTGACTCCTCAATGTCAGAAGGAAACTGTGATGCCTGTGAGGTGTACTGTGCTGCAATAATACTAGACAAGTCAGACAGCTTTGCACTAGCTATCTTCATCTAGTTGTTAAGACTCTACAATGTCTAGGAAACTCGCAACGCAGAAAGTGGGGCAGTGGGCATGGGCACTTGAGTCGGAGCTGTGGCAGGAGTTATAGTAGGAGCTGTGGATGATGGCGGAGGCATAACACTGGCACTGGTAGAAGGCTCAACATAAGTGGATGGAAGATCAACTGCCTCGGAAGCTTCCATTATTGGCTCATCAGACTGGCCTGTGGTGGTAGAAGGCTGAACTTTCATCTTTGGGTTCCTTACATCCATCAGAGAATACCAATCAATGGGCTTCTTTGCCTTCACCTTAGTGTCAAAGTCCCTCGGCTCTACCTTGGCATTAGTGAGATATTCTGTAATAGTGTTGGAATAAGGGTAGGTTGAGCTGTCATGCCGTGCAATCACAGAAATATCAGTCGACATCATGGCATCTACATTGATTGAGTAACCGGCCATGATGGAAGCCACAAGAACTTCTCGAGCAAGAGGAAGGCGAGTCTCGTTCTGGCATGGATCTAACTTGCTACAAACAAAGGTCTGTCACACTTTTGCCTCAAAGCTCAAAGTGTTCCGGCCCCACCAGCGATCCATGATGGTGGTGGCCTTGGTGGTGCCAGAATCTCAGCTAGCCCAGGACGAACTTCCTTCTTTAGTGCGAACTTCTTCAAATACTCTGTCAGCTCAACATCCTCGAAGGCCAAGTACGTGTCTAGTGTATGCTGATCAAACCTTACCTTGAGGTTGGGTACTTTGGTCACCTTCTCCCCTTTCTTTATATAAGCCACATTGGCATAGAATTCACGGACAAGGTATTCTTTGGCATCCTCTAAACTCTGGGTGAACCAAATCCACCCCTTTCGTGCCCTGAACTATCTCAATATAGCTGGGTTATACTTCTCCAAATCCTTAAATAGAAACTTTGCTCAAGAGTTAGCGACCTCACTGGCCACCACATATGGAAGCTGGTGAAGGCGGGGCTGACAAAGTGATCCTCTCAAACCTCTTTTTTCTTTGATCTTTCAAGGCCTGAAGCTGTAGCATCTCCCCCTCTGCCATTATCGGGGATATCATGAGTAACCTGTGCCTCAGGGACTGGTGTAACCGATGGCTCAGAAGCCTAACTTGCACTCTCTGATCCGTCGGAAGTGCTGTGAGATGAAGACGGCTCATCCCTGAGCTGGTATCTCCCCTACGGGCTCGATTGTGTGACCGATTGCTCCTCTTGAACAAAGGTTAAGTTGCACTCTAACACTTCCCTAGATGGGACATATGAGCTAGATTCGGAGAGGTATGCATTTGTCCCTCTTCCTGCTGGTGATTTCTTTTTTATAGTCTTTGGATGGCCAAAGGGCAAGGCACTTTTGCCTCGACCCAGAGAATATTTACCTCTCCCTTGTGGAGTGTTGCCTCGTCCTCTTGCTTGAACCATTATCTGTATCAAACAGAGGAGATTTTTAGTTTTAATTCGATGTTCAAACATATACAAGATTCATATAGTAAGGGAGAAACACTTGGACACAGTGGGGTTATGAATTAAAACATGTTTGCAAGATAAGGGATCTGCGGTCTGCACATTTCTGATGTGCGGCCGCAGATGGGTGTTGCGGTCCGCAAAAATTTGGTGTGTGGCCGCAAAATAGAAGTGCAGTCCGCACATTTTGACTTGAGGCCACACTTCTGAATCTCAAAAATGGTGACTCCTTGATGACAGAGAATGGGCTTAACTGCGTCTGCAAAGGGAAATTTTAAGTCCACACATTTTAAATTGCGGCCGAAGATTCCTTCTTCACTGAGTTGCCCAAATTCAACATCTGCAAACTACACAAATTCAAGTGCGGCCGTAGATTTCAAAAGTTACATACATACCAAAATTTTCTACGTAGGTTTTTCAATTCCTCGCACAATTAGACACGGGAACATTGTAAAAACATGAAATTATACTAACCCAACCCACTAGAGCATGCATCATGGTTACCCAGTCTAGACATACCCCATATTGACACATAATTGAACTCTTACAACAGATGGCCTAAAAATAAAAATCTACAAAAAACTAATTAAAAAGATTATTAAGTAATTGAAGCATACCAGATAGAGTGAATGCAATGAGTGAGTTATCTAGGTGACTGTGTGTGGACATTTGAGATCTCCAAGAAAATTTGACTTGCGGACGCACTTCTGAGTCTTAAAAATGGAGACTCTTTGATGACAGAGAATGGGTTGATCGGCGGCTGCAAAGGGAATTCTGCGGTCCACACATTTTAACTTGCAGCCGAAGATCTCTTATTCATTGAGTTGCCCAAATTCAACATCTGTGGACCACACAAATTCAAGTGCGGTCGCTGATTTCAAAAGTTATGTACATACCAAAAATTTCTACTTAGGTTTTTCAATTTCTCGCACAATTAGACATGGCAGCATTGTAAAAACATGAAATTATACTAACCCAACCCACTAGAGCATGCATCATGGTTACCTAGTCCAGATTTATCCCATATTGACACATAATTGAACTCTAACAACAGATGGCCAAAAAGAACTAAAAATCTACAAATTAAACTAATTAAAAAGATTATTAAGAAATTGAAGCATCCCAGATAGAGTGAATGCAGTGAGTAAGTAATCTAGGTGACTGTGTGTGTGGAGGTTGAAATCTACAAGAAAATTTAGTAGGGGAACAATGTTTGTTCAAAGTGGGAAAAGAGTAAAATGAGCCCTAATGTTCTATTTATACCGTTCAAAAAGACAAGGGACTATAGACAAGTGCGGCCGCACATTTTCGTGTGCGGTCTGCACCCTTTAACCTGACAGATCACTTTCGGAAACCAATGTGCGGTCGGCACATTTTTGGGTGTGACCGCAGATTTCATGTACGGTCGCAAATCGACCTCCACACTGACAAGCTCAATCTTCAGAGAGTTGGTGTTTATGACATTCCAATTATGCGGTCCGCAAGATAAATTTGCAGCCGCAATGCTCATCTGCTATGGCACCTAAAAATGTGTGGTCCACACAAATAAAGTGCGCTCCGCACTCTTTTGAACATTTAGCCATATTTTTGTCCACAATTCCTGTAAATCACACTCGCCCCTGTAGCACACTTCAAATTAAGTTAGAATAAAAAATAGCACCTAACTATAAAATAAAAAAGAAAAGAAACACGGGTTGCAGCCTCCCAAGAAGCGCCTGATTTAACGCGCGGCACGACGAAAATAACCTCAAGTGAGATGAGTGACCGCCACCACGTGGCCGTCTCCAACCTTTCCCAAGTAGTGCTTCACCCGGTGACCATTGACTCTTAATATTTCATTGTTCTTGCTCTTCACGTCTAATGCACCAAAGGGTTTCATGTCGCGCCCCCCTTTTTTTCGCGAAATCGGGTTTGGACATTTGATAACTCCTTTCGAGAGAAGGGAAAAGGAATTGGTTGTTGGAGAGTCACCACCTAACGGATTAAGGTGCATTAGGGTACCTATAGCAAATAACTCAGATTAATACCAGTTTGCATCACCAAATATCGGGTAAGGGCTCAATTTACCTTGAGGGGAAGGTGTTAGGCACCCCTCGAGGTCCACAATGGTGGGTCCCTGCCGAACTTAACTTATGTGAATTAGTCTAAGAAAGCGAAGAAACTATTTATTAGGGATGGGGGGTCCTAAATTTTTTAGCCTATAGGATTACCCCTGCAACATAAATAATACTTCGTAACTCCTCCCAAGATGGGGGTGTTACTCGTATTATTCAGCGGGCACAAACTATCATCACCTGCTACTCGATTACTATCTTTAAGTTTTTACCTAAAGCGCTCTAATCAGATCTAACTCATGTCCTATGCGTGCACTACCCGTCCCTTACCTATGGTCCTGGAGGCATTGGGACCTCTATTTTAGGATGGTTCTAGACTCGACCTAAGTTGCTCAAAATTGTAAATACTAAGCGACATAAAATACAGTTAGGAGTTTCAAATAGAGACAAATATGGGCTCAAATTAGCCTCCACATATAAACAGTAAATGAACGCAACTGATTAACTTTAGTATATTTATTAATAACAGAACCCCATCGGTAGGATATCTATGTGATGTTGAACGCACAAACAAGCAGTCGTATATAGAATCAGTTTCTTAGTGTGATTAGTAGAACCTACATATATTTTCCTACTGATTTTAGCATAGCGTAGTATCTAGGCGTTTTATACAATAGTAAATAATAGCAAGTCACAAGAATATGTCCAGAATTATTTGTCTAATCCTATAGGCATGTTGTCTAGGTGATTGACAATGATAATCATAGAAGCGCATTCAGAATTACTTAATCGAATCCCCTAGGCATGATTTCTAGAGTTGAACTGATTTTTTGTCCCTATAGGCATGATTTATATAAGTGATCTGATTTTAACCCTGTAGGAATGATTTCTACAATAAAATAGTATACAAGCAGGAATTTTCATGCTTTAGACTAGAACATAATTAAGCAAAGTATTGATCCTATAGGTATGGTTTCTATACATAATTACTAGATAAATTAATACACCTAAAAGGATGATCGTAACATTAGTCCTATAGGTAAGATTCCTAGCGTGTAAACACAATATAGAACTTATAGGCAGGATTTCTAACATATGATTTCAACAACATAATATAAAACTTATAAGCAGAACCAACAACACAGTAGAGAACCTATAGGCAGGATTTCTATCCAACTTTGCAAATGAAAATAAGAAACCCCTTCCCAATTGTTACTAAATACCCCAGAATTGTTATTACAATAATCATTATAGACCAAAGTTAATGAATGAACTACAAAAGATAAGTAAAACTATAGAGGGCCTACAACAGGCTCAAATACACCTGGAAAACCCAGGCTTTCAACGCATAGTAGCTCCAAGAACTAGTGGTGAATGATTCCACCATAGCACACATAACCCAAATCTCTAGTGTGTCAGAGTTCACAAGGGTCTCACATGGACCCCAAGCAGTGCTCACACTAGGGGGGTCAAGGAAAAAACCTAAATAGTCTTGGCTTTCAACCGGCTAAGGATTAGGATTCAGAATAGCATAGGCAACACATGAAAGAGAGTAGGCAATGGCTAAGGGACAAAATTTGAAAAGATGTACTTAATTTTAGGAAACAGATATAGCAAAGATTAAAACCCAGAACAGTTGATCAAAAGGTCAGCAAGACTTAGAGACAAATTTGTCATTTAGCAAACAATACATAGGCATAATCGTATTGAAAGAGTTAGGAAAAACAAGTTGGCAGGATTACAAAGATTGTCATACGTAGGTGCATAATACTTAACAAGTTAAAGACTAAATGGTCCAATTTATGCTAAGTGTACCCCCATTACCAAAGAAAGCCATGTTTACTCACATCAGAAACAAGAACAACATTTATACATGGTAGGGAAAACATAAGTTTGATGACTACCCTAGAGTCAAATAATCACTGAAGGTATATGGATTCAAGTGAACCAAAGACATGCTAAGAGACATATTATCAGGGATACTAGATTATAAGTGAAAAAAAGGCCTTAGAACTGATCCAAACACATTATATATGCAAGACAAACATTGCAAAGATTCAGAGTAAGATGAGCAAGTGAACTTGTGTCAAATAGCACGTGTAAGTATTCTAGTATTGACATAGTAGACTAACAAAGTTGCATACCGGAGCAGTCTAGAATACATTAAGCTAAACAAACTTAAGAGGGTTCATATTATTCAAGTTAAGCATGAGCAATCTCGGAACTAGTATCATTAGGTGAAATAAAATACTAAAGAGACTCAGAACAAATGCAAAGTTGACAGAATCACGCATAAAAATAACCATGAAACATACTGGGCCATGAACTTCAGAGAAGAGAACATATACAAATCACAGATACCTATGAAAAAAATGGAAAACGTACAGTAACTCACCAGTTAAGCGGGAAAAGAAAGAATAACACCACAATAGTCGAGAACCCAAAATATTTGGCCTTGGATTTCAGCCGGCCAAGAACCAGAGATAGAACGAGATAGCAAAGAAAAAAAAGAGCCAAATCTTAAGTTTTTAGTGAGATTACAGTGACTCCCGATATCTTCTAAAGGGTAAAGGGGGATGAGTTTGTATAGTAGTAAAATCGGATGCACAAACAAGGAAAATAGTTAAATAAACACAGGTAAGGAAAGAAATCAAGTAAACACAGGAGAAGAAAAAGGGAAAATCTTGCATGTAGGTCAGTAAATATGCAGAAAGGAAAAGTATCAAACCCCAAACCGTATTTAGGGTTTTTAACTCGAAATCGGACAAATGGTATGAAGGATCCAGTTAATCTCATGTATATGGACGAAATATTACACAAATCTTCAAGATTGAGTCGATTCGTGTTAGATATAGAGGTGGTATTTGCCAAAATTAGAAAAGTACCTAAGTATTATCAGAATCGAAGAGCCAGTACCAAGAGAATGCAAATATGGTAAGCAAATAATGGTGAAATCCCGTTATCAACGAGATTTGGAGAGGGGTTTTGGGGGTGTGACGACTAGGGTTCATGAGAGAAGGAGAAGGGGTTGAGAGGATTCAGAGATGACGGATGAAAGGGAATGGGGGATTAGGGTTTGGGGTGTTAAGTTAAAAGGGGTAGGTTAAATGTAGGCTTTTGATCTTAGATCAACGGCCATGATTTTAAAACGGACTGGGGTGGGTTGTGTGAAATGGGTACCGACTGGGTTGGGGTTAGATTTGGGATGAGGTTATTTTGGGCTAGGTATTAGGTAATTGGGCTGGGTAATTGGGTAGCTTAGGTCCGAAATAATTAGGGAAGAATATTATTTAAATACCCAATAAATTAGTAAATAATTCGTAAAAAAATGATAAATATAGTAAAATTATTATTTGTACATAGAAATGGTTAGTAATAGTTATTTAAAACTATAAAAATATGAAAAATTATTTATTTGAATAAATAAAATAATTACAAGTATATACATGCTATTATTGAAAAAATGTGCAATTTTAATCTTTGAAAAATGCAAATGTAATTATAAAAAATGAACCAAAATATTTAAAACCTAGTATGGATTTAAATGATGAATTTAGATGATAAAATCATCGTAAAATAATTTGTGATGCAAAATTAATGATTATTTGTCTAATAAAATTGATTTAACATTCTTTAAAAATTATAGAAAATTGGGAAAAAAGCTTGTATGTGTTTACAAGTCAGATGATGATGCATACTATTTTTTTGAAAGTATATATGTATAATTAAAAAATATGAGAGAAAAATTGGGTATCAACAATTGCCCCTCTTTACCCGGGAAGGATGAATGAGTTGTCGGGTAAAGAAATGATGAACAATTTTGTTTGAATGGAGTGATTTGAAAGATATGGGCCGCACTTTGGCTTTTAGCTGCCCACATATCACTGGTTTTACAGGAATCATGTCATATGTAGTTCTGGATCCAACGGTGGAATGAACCGATGGAGTTGTTTGTAAGAGCGGACAAAATATTCCGAGTGGGATCAACTGGGATTTGAAAATGGTTATGGTTAAGTGATACCGGATAACGGATGATGATCAGTTACATTTGAAATAATTGGAGGGTATGGCATCGAGTGAGAACTGGAGCAAAGATTGCTCCCATTAGGATAACGGTTGACTGCAAACTCAAAACACAATATGCGCATATAGATTTTTCGTAAATTTAAAAATGATGCAAATTCCCTTTGGACCATGGAGATTGTATTTGGATGGTGAGGATGGCATCCTTAGACCATGATGTCTCGGGCCATGAGTTGTGCGGTAAAGGATTCGCAGGCCATGAAAATGATGTTCTCGGGCTATGAAGATGGTGCCTCCAAACCATAATGCCTTTGAATAATGATTTTGCAGGATTGAGAAATCCTTAGGTCATGGAATGGTGTCTTTCGGCTATGAGGATGATGCCTTCAGACTATGACGCCTTTGGACAAATTGGCTATATATCAGCCCATGATATGCAAAGACATGATGCTTGAGATAAAAGAAGACAGAACTTAGTCTTGTGTAGGGTTGAGGGAAGAGCTTAGCCCCGAAAGAAGAGAATAGAGAAACATTTATGTTATGCAAAGGGAGACAATGCTTAGTCTCGGGCAGGGAAGGCAGAGCTTAGCCTTATGCAATTAAAGAGGCAGGGCTTAGCCTCATGCAGGATTTGAGATAGTGCTTAGTCTCATGCAAATAGAAGGCAGTGCTTAGCCTTATGCAAGATTCGAGACAATGCTTAGTCTCATGCAAGGAGAAGGCAATGCTTAGACTTATGCAAATAGAGAGGCAGGGCTTAGCCTCATGCAAGATTCGAGACAATTCTTAGTCTCATGCAAAGAGAAGGCAATGCTTAACCTTATGCAAATGCGGAGGCAGGGCTTAGTCTCATAAAAGATTCGAGACAGTGCTTAGTCTCATGCAAAGAGAAGGCAATGCCTATCCTTATGCAAATGAGGAGGCATGGCTAAGCCTCATGCAAGATTCAAGACAGTGCTTAGTCTCATGCAAAGAGAAGGCAATGCTTAGCCTTATGCAAATGAGGAGGCAGGTCTTAGCCTCATGCAAGATTCGAGATAGTGCTTAGTCTAATGCAAGGAGAAGGCAATGCTTAGCCTTATGCAAATGAGGAGGCATGGCTTAGCCTCATGCAATATTCGAGATAGTGCTTAGTCTCATGCAAGGAGAAGGCAATTCTTAGCCTTATGCAAATAGAGAGGCAGGGCTTAGCCTTATGCAGATAGAGAGGCATGGCTTAGCCTCATGCAGGAATTGAGACAGTGCTTAGTCTCATGCAAAGAGAAGGCTATGCTTAGCCTTATGAAAATAGAGAGGACGAGATTAGCCTCATGCAAGATTTGGGACAATGCTTAGTCCCATGCAAAGAGAAGGCAATGCTTAGCCTTATGCAAATAAGGAGGCAGAGCTTAGCATCATGCAAGATTTGAGACATTGCTTAGTCTCATGCAAATGGATGAGTAGTAAGAGCAAAGTATTCTTAGCTGGAGATATATTTATGTCTGGTGATTCTGTTGTTGCGACTTTACTTGTGGTTATGACCTATTCCTGCATCTAAAGAAAATTTGTGAATTTTGCAGGGGAGGTTGGTTCATGCCTTTGTCTGCTTGCTTTGCTCCTCTCTGCCCGAGGGTCATGTTCAAGTTACCCTAGGTAGCACTTGGCTAAAAATAAAGTTTTTCAAAAAGTATACGTGTATGGTTTTCAAAACATAGTAATATGCAAATTAAGAAATCATTTAGATGAACAAGTGACTGTGTCGTTATCAGAGACATTGCAACTTCCTTGCCATAGAATTTTGATGGTCCTCCTCAAAATTTTGCCCTAGTTATCTAAAAGAACTTCTAGATACTCCTCAAAATTCTGCCCCAGTTTCTGATTGTGGGGAAAATGGAAATTTTATTGAATTATGATCGAACCCACAGGGTTGTCTACGTATCCCCTCTTAAATAGGAATCAGGTCAATCATAGTTCAATTACATCATATGAAGAAATTCAAATAGATTTACACCATAGTATCTTTTAACTGCATCTGAATTGATAGGCTTTGGCCAAATCTCTCCGTCTATTTATACGAGTATGAGTGCTCCTCCTGTCAGTACCCTGCGAACTATGTAAGGACCTTGCCAGTTGAGTGAGGATTTCCCTTTGGCTTCATCTTGATGTGGAAAGATCTGTTTCAACACCAGCTGCCCCGGTGTAAACTGTCTAGGTTTGACCCTTTTGTTGAAAGCTCTGGACATCCTGTTTTGATAAATTTGACCATGACACACTGCATTCATTATTTTTCCATCTATGAGGGCTAATTGCTAATAGTGGCTCCTTATCCATTCTGCCTCACTGAGTTCAGCTTCTTGTATAATTCTCAAGGAAGGAATTTCTACCTCGGTGGAGATGACGACTTCAGTGCCGTAAACCAATAGGTAAGGAGTGGACTGTGGTACGATATCCTAATAAGGCAAATGGTAACTTATCGTGCCATTTCTCGTGATTCTCTACCATTTTTCTTAGTATCTTCTTGATGTTTTTGTTAGCGGCCTCCACGGTTCCGATCATTTGAGGCATGTATGCTGTGGAATTCTTGTGCTTGATTCTGAAAGTTTCACACATGGATTTCATCAGATCACTATTGAGATTGGTGACATTGTTAGTTATGATGGACTCTGGGACCCCGAATCGACAAACAATACGATCCCTGACAAAGTCTGCAACGACTTTATTGGTTACAGCCTTGTAGGATGCAGCTTCAACCCATTTGGTGAAATAATCAATGACCACTAAAATGAACATGTGCTCGTTCGAAGCAGTGGGTTCGATTGGACCAATGACATCCATTCCCCAAGCAGCAAAAGGCCAAGGTGCACTTGTTGCATTGAGTTCTTTTGGCGGCACCCGTATCATATCTGTATATATCTGCCACTAGTGGTATTTTTGGACATATCGGATGCAGTCCGTTTCCATAGTCATCCAAAACTATCCGGCCCTGAGTATATTCTTGGCCAGGACGAATTCGTTCATATGCGGGCCACAAGTTCCGGCATGTATTTCTTCGAGAAATTTGGAAGCCTCTTTAGCGTCGAAGCATCTTAACAGTCCTAGATCGGGAGTTCTTCTATACAGAAATCCTTCACTTTGGAAGAAATGATTGGACAACCTCCGAAGTGTGCATTTCTAAGTGTGGTTTGCATGCTATGGATATTCTCCCTTTGCCAAATATTCCCTGATATCGTGGAACCACAAATTTCCATCTATCTCTTCTTCGACATGCGCACAGTACGCCGACTGATTATGGATTCTCACCGGAATGGGATCGGTGAAATTCTTGTCTGGTTGTTGTATCATGGAGGACAAAGTGGCCAATCCATCTGCAAATTCATTCTGGATTCTGGGGGCATGTCGGAACTCTATCTTTGTGAACCTCTTCCTCATCTCCTGTACATGATGTAGATATGGTAGTATTTTTGTATTCTTGGTATCCCATTCTCCTTGTACCTGGTGCACCAGCAGGTCTGAGTCACCAATTACTAGAAGTTCCTGAATGTTCATGTCGACAACCAAATTGAGCCCTAATATGCAAGCTTCATACTCAGCCATATTATTGGTGCATGGAAACCTAGGTTTTGCATACACTGGGTAGTGCTGACCGGTTTCTGATACTAGGACGGCTCCGATAAGGACTCCTTTGAAATTTGTAGCACCATCGAAAAACAGTCTCCACCCGTCGTAGGCTTCAGCAATGTCTTCTCCTATGAATGTTACCTCTTTGTCAGGAAATTACGTTTTTAATGGTTTGTATTCTCCTCCTACAGGATTTTCGGCAAGATGATCTGCCAATGCTTGTCTTTTGACTGCCTTCTGGGTTACATAGATGATATCGAATTCACTCAACAATATTTGCCACTTGGCCAGCTTCCCTGTTGGCATAGGCTTCTGAAAGATGTACTTCAGGGGATCCATCCTTGAGATGAGATACGCCGTATAGGCACAGAAGTAATGCCTCAGTTTATGAGCTATCTATGTCAGAGAATAGCAGGTGCGTTCCAACAAAGAATACCGTGCTTCATAAGGCGTGAACTTCTTACTCAGGTAATATATGGCTTGCTCCTTTCTCCCCATCTCTTCATGTTTTCCCAAAACACAACCGAAAGCCCCATCTAATACCGAAATGTAGAGTAATAGTGGTCTACCAAGTTCTGGCGGGACTAGGACTGGTAGTGTGGACATGTATTCCTTGATTTTGTTAAAAGCCTTCTGGCAATCCTCAGTCCAGCTGGTTGCGACATCCTTCTTCAACATTTTGAAAATTGGTTCACATATCACTGTGGATTGTTCTATGAAGCTGCTGATGTAATTAAGACATCCCAAGAAACTCATTACGCCCTTCTTGTTCTTTGGTGGGTGTAATTTCTGGATAGCTTTGACCTTTGATGGGTCCAACTCGATTCCTCGGTGGCTGACAATGAATCCCAAATGCACATTTTGCGGGGTTCACTTTAGATTATACTTTCGCAGTCGGTCAAAGAACTTTCTCAAGCCTGATAAGTGATTTGTGGCTTTCTTGTATTTGATCCTCATGTAGGTGGCCCCAACATTCTTCAGACCGAACGACATCATCTTGTAGCAATATACTCCCCAAGATGTAATGAAGGCTGTCTTTTCTACGTCTTCTTCATCCATCCTGATTTGATGATAACCCGCGAAGAAATTAATACACAAAGGAGTGGAGTTCATGCTTGGAACAATTATCAATCAGAATGTGTATATTTGGTAGTGGGAAATCCTCCTTGGGACTTTCTCTATTTAAATCCCGATAGTCAACACACACCTTGATTTTCCCATCTTTCTTCGGAACCGGCACAATGTTGGCTAACCAGGTTGGGTACTCAACTACCTTGAGGACTTTGGATTTGATCTGCTTAGTGAGTTCTTCCTTGATTTTTAGGCTCATGTCTGATTTGAACTTTCTGAGCTTCTGCTTTACTGGCGGACATATTGGATTGGTAGGAAATTTATGAGCCACTATGGATGTGCTCAAACTGCTCATGTCATCATACGACCATGCGAAAATGTCCTCATATTCTTTCAGGAAGCGAGTGTATTCTTCCTTTTATGACGATGACAAATGGATGATTATGCCAGTTTCTTTGATGGTTTCAGAATCTCCCAAATTGACTACCTCAGTCTCGTCAAGGTTGGGCTTAGGTTTGTTCTCAAAGTTCTCAAGTTCTCTGACGATCTCTTCAGGTTTCACATCTTCTTCTTATGTCCCTTCCGAATCACTATCCTTGTCTTGCGTTGTCTCATTACATGTTACAGTCACTGGTTCATCAAGGTAAGAAATAGTAATTCAGTAGAGGAAACATATGAAAGATAATGATAACAAAACATCAAATTATTGATAAAAATGCTGACTTTTTGAACAAAGTAGCGTCTAAATGACTTCAAACAATGTTTTCCAAAATGAAATACTGAAAGAAAGATGTTTTGAAACAGAATGCTCAAAAGAATTGTTTTTCAAATAACATTAGTAGCCATGCTACGCCGGGACTTGTCTGGCCCTTAGTGGTGTGGCGGTCCAGTTGCTGAGAAATGCTCCCCTCTCCATTGTCCGAATGATAAGGTCTTCTTCCTCCTCCTCCTCCTCCTCAACTATCACATTGCAATCCATATCTTCGTCTTCCAAGAACAGGCTCCTTAGCCCCGCCAAAGCTTCTTCTTCTTCTTCAGATCCCCATATTGTATCGGCGTGATGAAAGGATTGACTCAGATGTGGCACTGGCTGCTCAAGAGGTTAATAAGGACCACGTCATGGCGGCGACCAATCATCATATTCTTGCCAGGTATATGGATATCCAAGCCCAAAAGTTGCACCATGACATTTCAGCTGTATTGTCTTGGTAATACCTTGGAGTTTCTTCCCAAGTCCTTTGCCGGGTTCATACCCCGACCATGCCAGTATGCTTTCTATTTTTCTTCTCCACCATTTATTTCTCAATTGCATTGACACGCTCGATGGGGTGATAAGTCTCTCCGCCCAACTTCCTTCTATTTTCCACGACCAGAACAATTTGATTGGTATAAATGAGATTGCTCCTATCTCCATGAATTATTACTTCTTGATGATTCCATTCAAATTTCACAGCCTGGTGCAAAGTGGACGTAACAGCCCCAACGGCATATTTCCAGGGTCGTCATAACAGTAAATTGTAGGAGGCGGATATGTCTAGCACCTGGAATTCAACATCGAACCAAGTGGGACCCATCTGCAAGCATAAATTAGTTTCCTCAATTGGTGGCTCTTTGCAACACATCAAACGCCTTCACATTCATGGTCCCTTCTCGTATTTCATGCAAACCCTTATCCAACCTTTTTAGAGTTGTCAATGGATAGATGTTGAGGCTGGATCCTCCGTCTATCAAAACGCTGGCAATGAACTTATCCTCGCATTGCCTGTGATGTGCAGTGCCCTGTTGTGGCTCAATCCCTCTGGCGTCAACTCATCTTCGTGAAAGGTGATCTTGTGGCTCTCCAGAACTTGCCCTACCATGTTGGCCTTCCCAACTGGTGATATCGTTGGGCACATACACTTCATTCAACACCTTCATCAGAGCATTCCTATGCACCTCAGAATTTTGCAGCAATGATATGATGAGTATCTGGGTGGGAGTTTTATTCAGATGGTCTACCACAGAATATTCCTTTGCATGTACCTTCCTCCATAGATCATCCGGGTCGGTTTCAATGATGGGTTTTTTGGCAGTGGCTTCCTTACTTGTTCCTCCCAAATTCTCAAGTGTATAGATTCTTCCAGTTCTGGTCATCCCTTGTGCCGCACCAGACTCTTCCATTTTTGTTTTTCCTTTCCTCCTTGCTTCGGCAACATAATCCCAAGGTACGACATTGGATTTAAAGGAGGTGTGGATGCTGCCGTCACAGTGAAGGGTGTGCTTACTTCTACTTCAAATGGAGCAGGTGTAGCTGCAGGTGTTGTCACTTCGATTTCGAACGGAGTTGATGCGACTATCTCAACTTTGACTGATGGTTGTACCTGTACCACAATAGGAGTGGGCGTTACTGCAGGTTTTAGGGTCATCACCTTCCCGAATAAGCCCAATTGACCCTTCAGGATCCCATTCTTCATCAGTTTCTATCACATTTACTCCTTCACCCCTATGATCTGGGAGAGGGTTGTTGCGGACATTGGGCACGACTTCCTTTGCTTGTATGACTTTGGTATCAATCAGTGTCTGAATCTTTTCTTTCAGAGTGCGACATTCATCGATGGTATGTACCTTCATGTTGGAGTGGTATGATCATGTTTTGTTTAGGTTGACCCACTGGGAGGATTTTTCCATGGCAACAACGGGAATAGGGGTGACATATCCGGCAACCTTTAGACTTTCATAAAGTTGGTCGATGGGCTCAGCAATAGGGGTGTATTGTCTGGGTGGTCTGCGATCAAAATTGGGTCTGGGTTTTGTGATAGTTTTGACGAGCTGGAGGTGAATGATACTAGGTTGGCTGGGTGTTATAGGTGTGATAAGCGGTAGCGGGTTGAGGATATTTGGGAGGTGAAGGTTGATATGAATGTGGAGGTGTTTGGTATGTGAGTGGAGATTTTGGACCTTGGGCTACCATTACCGCTCCTATTTCTTTCTTCTTTGATATACCCCCTAACTGTAATGCTTTGTTTGTAGCCTGCAATGCTTCAAATATGGTTACCATTTTTCTCTTGATCCCTTCTTCAATCATTTCCCCGAGTTTGATGATGTCGGAGAATTTGTGATTCTCGATGACCATTAAACTCTCATAATATTGTGGATCCTAGGCCCTGACAAAGAATTTGTTCATTTTCTCTTCTTCCAATGCCGGCCTAACCTTTGCAGCTTCTGACCTCCATCGAGTAGCATACTCGCAGAAAGTCTCTGTTGGTTTCTTCTTGAGGTTCTGCATGTAGAAGATGTCCGGTGCATTTTCTGTGTTGAACCTGAATCGATCCATGAAGTTTGATGCCATGCTTACCCAGTTAACCCACTTCTTGGTATTTTGACTGATATACCAAGAAAGGGCGTCTCTAGTGAGACTTCTCATGAACAACTTCGTGTGAATACTTTCATCCTTCCCGACTCCCACAAGCTTGTCACAGTATGACCTCAAATGTACTTTCGGGTCACCTATTCCGTCAAACATCTCGAACTTAGGAGGTTTGTAACCCTTCGACAGTTCTACATCTGGCTGAATGTATAGATCCTCATAATTCAGACCTTCAATCCTTTTACCTCCTTCAACACCCTAGACTCGGCTTGTGAGCTTCTTGAGATCCTCTGCCATATTCTTGACGAGCAGGTCTTTCTCGACGGATTCTGGTGTGTATGAGGTTGGTTGAGTGGAGTGGGGTAACGTTTCTACGTATATGGGATTGTTTTGGTGGATGTCGGGGGTTTGAATGTAGTGATGATCATTAGTTGAATTTTGTGGATCGGGAATTGGTTGTGGGGTATGTTGAGGAGTATGGCAAGTAGTGGTTTGCGGGTATTGAGTCGGGAGATGTTGGTGTTGAGGAGGGGTTGGTACTGGTAGAGGATTAGGATTTTGGGGAGGTGTTGCGTATTGATGGGGTGCGGGAGGATTTTGCGGACGTTGGTTTGTTGTGTTTTGAGGAGGTACTGGATTTTGAATTTTTTGCTAGTTGATGTCTGGGACGTTTAAGGTGAGGGAGAGGTTTTCCAAATTGCAGAGCTGCTCAAGCTCCCCTTGCAATTCTAATATCTTCTGCTCCAACTGTAAGACCAAATCATTCTGTACCGGAGTACTCCGACCGTCTGAAGTCTCAACATTCTCTGCATGTGTGGCGTTATCTTTCTTGACACCACTCATATCATCCATTTTAGCTTTTCCCTTACTTCTTGGATTACTTGGAGGAGGAGGAGGTGGAGGGCCTCTGGATCTGCTGTGATATGCTGATGATGCTAGTATATGCAAATCAACCTTAGAGGATGGGAATAATCAAAAATAAATAAAAGCAAAAAGGTAAACAAGTCAGTAAGGTATTTTCAATATTTAAAAGGTAAACAAAAAGGTATTTGCAATATTTAAACACGTATTGCAAAAATATAAATGCGCGTCCTAATTTGGGACCCTCGTTGTGCCCGAGGTAGGCCTAGCGATATGTAGATTCGGAGAAATTTAATTCTGATAACTGCCTCATTTCATTAATGTAGTAAATAAGACTAACGTAAAGCGATAATAAGTAAATGAGTCACTACTGGCATTTGCCTTATTACATTCGAATTCTAAAACAACTCAAAAAAACCAAATAATCCTAATCTACTTGGTCCTAAAGGGACCTTCTCCAAGATTGGCTTTCTTGGATCCGTCAATCAGATTCCCCAGGTTGCGCATGTCCAGCAGTAGATACGCCCTTGTTAGGTGTCCTCGTTCATTGCCCTATGCATTCTGACAATCCACGACCCTTTTCATCATCTTCCCTTCAAGCTCCATCAGACCCTGCTCTAAATACTCCAACCTTTCTGTTGACTTTGTAGCCATTTACCTCCACTCTTTAGTTGACTCCATGTCAATCTTGTGTTGTTCCAAATGCCTAGCCTCGGAATCAAGGATTCTTTGGCGTACCCTCTTATACTTCACCTCTGCTTCAACAGCTTCATATATGAACCTGTTTCCTTGACTGACCCCTAGCTCGACTATTCCTGCTATGCTATCATCCAATCATGATGGGTAGAAATACACATGACCTGTGTGGTATTGATCTGGCTCGATGGTATCCTTTTCCATAATAATCTTCAAATGCCACATGTGTTGGGCCTCTCATTTGTATGGAATGGCATCGTCTTGAAAATATGCTTTGTAATGACCCATTTTGGAGACTTGCGGTATGACTTGTTTTCTACAAGCTTGTCTCATGACCCTGATAGGAACATAGGTATATATGCCCCTTAACCCAATCGACACCAAATTCGGAACATTCCTGGATCTGATGATGAATTCGTTAGTAGGGAACCACTCGAACATCCAATGAATCTTGTCCTGGGTCAGATTGTTGAAAAACTGTACCCATTCTATAGCATTCTCTGGTTGTGCAAACTTGTCTGGGATGAAGGTCATTCTTTTCGGATGATGGAAAGCTATGTGGTCATTCCATGGTCTTCATGGGAATTCTTGGCGATATTGGCCTCTCTAAAGATGTTCCAACAACCAAATCTGCAGCAACAAGTTACAACCCTCAAAATGTTTGAACCCCTTCTTGCAACGATCCAGAGCTCGGTACATTTCTGCTACAATCATTGGAACAATAATATATGTTTGTCCTTCGATCACTTCCATTAAAGCTTTGGTTACCATGGGCAACCTGGTGTGAATCCTTTCCCCTTATCTTGTAAACACTATCATACTCACAAAACAGATGATGAATACGAAAACCCTATGATGAGTCCAACCCAGGGAGGTGATGGATAATTCATCATGAAAAATGCGATAAGATTTTATGTGTCCATATAGTTTGTAGAGGAAGTCAAAGGGTACTTAAGACTTCTTCAAGCATGCCAAGTCATCATTCTTTCTCAGATCCATCATTTTCAGAAACCCCCTGGGAGTGCGATTTTCTGGAACCAACAAACCGGGAAAATGGGAAAGGGATTTACAAGTATTAGCAGTCAAACTAAATGAAGGACGACAAATAAGTTCACATAAAGGGAAAATGGGAAAGGGATGTACAAGTATTAGCAGAATAATAAAGACACACTTATTGAAAAAGACTAATTCACAAAACAAGTTCGTTATGGTAAGAGCCTAAGGATATTCCCAGCAAAGTCGACATGCTGTCGTGCCCCCCTTTTTCTCGCAAAATCGGGTTTGGACATTTGACAACTCCTTTTGAGAGAAGGGAAAAGGAATTGGTTATTCGAGAGTCTCCACCTAACGGATTAAGGTGCGTTAGGGCACCTACAACAAATAACTCAGATTATACCAGTTTGCATCACCAGAGATCGGGTAAGTGTGAACAACTAATTTTTTACCACACCAAAATTTTATATTATTTTTGGTGTAAATACTTCTTTTAGGTCTAAA